>BLKR01010161.1:0-67244 GCA_011170035.1 Teleogryllus occipitalis
TCGTCCGTTAAAAATACCTTGCGCCAGCCAGCGCCTGGCTTCTTCCTCCCCTGGCAGAGCCCCTGACGGTGGAGTCCCCCCTGGGCCCCACGCCCCCTCCCCCCGCCGGCGTCGTGTGGGAGGGGGGGGCGGTGGTAGCGTGACTCAACGCGGCGGCCGCCCCGCCTCGCCCCGCCTCGCCCCGCCTCGCGTTGCCTCGGTCACGCCAGCCAGCCCCGCCGCCGTCGGCGGTAGCAGCAACGGCGCGGTGACGTCACACGCGCTGGAATGCGCGGACGGGGAGGGGAGAGGGCGGGTTGGGAGTGGTGGTGGTGGGGGAAGAGCCGAGCGCAGTCTGTTGCCGGCTACCGTTCCGCTGGGACACGGTGCACACACTTCTCACTTGGCCGGTTTTTCCTTTTTTTGACCTCTGCTTTGTTCTCAATTTCGTTTTCTGCACTTGTCTCCTGTGTCCGTTACTTCTTCACCCTACTCTCACTCACTTCCGCCGTTCTTGTCTTCTTTCTCGCTTAGCAGTGTTCACTTTTTTACCTCCACTTCGTGTTCTGTTCCTTGTCGTTTTCCTCACTTCTTTCGTCTGTCTTCCCTCCTCCGTTCTTCTTCACTCACTTCTATTTTCCGCCGTTCTTTCTCATTTACAATTACCGTTTTACTATACCTCGTTTGTTATTTTTTCAGCTCCTAATAATTTTTCTCGCCTTTCTTTCTATTTCACGTTCCCTTAGCTCATTAACGTCCATCTTCCTTCTTAATTCTCTGCTCTTCGTGCAGAAGATGTCAATAATCTTCTGGAGCGCTGTTATCGAAGTATATAAGTGTCTTGGTAAAGTAATTACTGTAAATCTTTGTATTATGAAATGCAAATTTAATGAATTGAAATATTATTTATGCATTATTCATGGAAAGTGTTTACCATTGTAGAAATCAGAAAGTGTTTACGTAAAAACTGATCAGGTGCATATAATTTTTACTACGTGAGATCATATCGGGAAATGCAGTTCGTTCTTTGGGTACTGCAATTGTTTCTCTTGTGTTTTGCTGTCAGTTCTAGAAACTGCGGAAACGATTTTCTTGTGTTTGTTTCTTGTTTCTCCCGCGAGTTTTCTTGCGTAGAATTTTCTGCTCGGTTGCGGTGTTAAGTGCAGGTCGGTTCTGCCCTGTCACTTCCACGGGCTTTTCGCTTGTTTTGCATCGTTCCTTTTTACTTTCGTGGTTGTCTTATTTCCCCCCCCCCTTGTTTTTCAGTGAATTGTGCAGTGGGTTGGTGAATTTCTTTGGCGTCGTGCGGTCAGTCGGTCGAATGGCGTTCGGACTTCGATCACGTAGGGCTGGCATAATATTTTATATTCAATAACGCCCGATTTAGTGGTACTGGAGGCTGTAGTGTGCGTATATTTCGTTTATCATTTGTCGCACTTCGGATTGGAATAACTTAAACTCATATCCTTCTACCGTCACATGTCGAAGGAGTGTTGTCGATGTTCATTCTTGAAATGGAGAAATGTTACCGTTAATTGAAATATCATTCATAAATGCGGTTCCTCACAGGCTAGTAGCGAGCTACCGCTCACCGAATCCCGAATAGTGTGGATGGGCTGCTTGCGATTTGCCAAGTGACGAACATTCTATGCTCGCCCTACGCACCGTGTGTCCGTCTTTTGGGCATTTCAACGGAAGTGAACACTCGCCAAGCACATCCACTGCTTGTGATTGGGTGAAGAGTTGCTCACTCCTCGGCGAATGCCGAGTGTATGGGGTCGCCTTTACTAGCCACTTCAACTGGTGGTGGAATTGCTATTTCTTCGTAAGGGAACAGGAGTGAGTATAGAGAAGTTGGCGAAAGAAAGGTCTAGTTTGACAGGTCGGAAAACAAAAGAAAGTCATGTTGAACGATGGTTTTCCAGGAGGTTTTGCCGAAAGCATTTACAAGCGACCCAATTGCAAATGTTAGCACATGAACATAACCTCCAGTAATGCTGCCCAGCAATAGCCAAGCAGTAGCTATCAAATCGGTCCCTTCTTAGAATAAACTCTTGTGGTTCTGGAAGAGAAGTATACTCGGTTTTTCGTAACGTGGCATCTGAAAGTCGTATCTCCAAGATAGAATATGGCAAGACTTTTTGCGTCTTTCTCGGTCCTGCGGCAAGATGTCGCATAATCGCGACCGTAACAAATAGTGGTGCAGATCTAGCGACATCTATCGGCACGTCCGAGAAAGACACGAAAAGCCGTGCCGTATTCTATCTTGAAGGAAACACCCTCAGCTGACACGATACGAAAATCCAAGTATACTTCTCTTCCAGACCCACAACAGTTCTACCACGAGAGTTTACTCGAAGAAGGGACCCATTTGACAAGACGAAAACCCCAGTATACTTCTCTCCCAGACACATAACAGTTCTACCACGAGAGTTTACTCGAAGAAGGGACCAATTTGGCAAGACGAAAACCCCAGTATACTTCTCTTCCAGACTCACAAGAGTTCTCCCACGAGAGTTTACACGAAGGGACCAATTTGACAAGACGAAAACCCAAGTATAGTTCTCTTCCAGAGCCACAACAGTTCTACCACGAGAGTTTACACGAAGGGACCAATTTGACACGACGAAAACCCAAGTATACTTCTCTTCCAGACCCACAACAGTTCTACCACGAGAGTTTACTCGAAGAAGAGATCAATTTGGCAAGAGGAAAACCCAAGTATACTTCTCTTCCAGACCCACAAGAGTTCTACCACGAGAGTTTACTCGAAGGGACCAATTTGACCAGACGAAAACCCAAGTATAGTTATCTTCCAGAGCCACAAGAGTTCTACCACGAGAGTTTACTCGAAGAAGGGACCCATTTGACAAAACGAAAACCCAAGTATAGGAGGCCTGGCTGCAGCGTGCTGGCATGAGCAGCCGGCGCGACGTATTTGCGGGCTTTGGCTGCTCTTCGCGTCGGGTGGGGATGGGGGGTGGTTTCGCCCGCGGTGACTGCGCAGCGCTGGCGTCGCCGGGCGTTTTTTGTTTTGCTCTTGTCTGCTGCCGGCTCGTCCCCTCCCTGCGCCGTCCCGTTCTGCTCTCGGTCAACCTGCCGGCGGCCCCTCTGCGTCCTTTTCCGTCTGCAGGCGGCGGCGGCGGCGAGCCCTGGCGGGGAGCCAGCGCGCTGAATAACTCTCTCGCCCGGCCCCGCGGCGGTCCCGGTCGACGTGACGGGGTGGGGGGTGGGGGGGAGTCACCGCTGGCCTTCGCGCCGCCGCCGGTGCAGGCAACCGCATTTTTATGCCTCCCCCGTCCCCGCCCCTCTCCACGTCTTTGTGGCTGGCGCGCGCGCGCGCGGTTGGCGGGCTGCCGGCGGCAGACGGAGGCCCCGGCGTATTTTTTTCTGGCGAGACGACGACGTGCCTCGCGCGGTGCGGCGTTGCCGCTTAGGGCCGCCCGGCGGGGCGTCACGAACCACTGCGGCGTTGCCGCGTCAGAGGAGGAGGAGGAGAAGTGACATAACGGGCGGGCTCATTGAGGCGGTCCGCCGCCGCGGGGGGGGGGTTGCGGCGTTGCCGCGTCGGACGCGCTACACCTGCGTCCGCGCTGTTGCCGCTTTGGCGGTCGGGGCGCGGCCCAGCCGTCGTTGCACGCCACTTTACCCTGTTATCACGACGGCGCTTCGGCGTCAACCTTTTTACGACGAGTTATTTACGTGGTTAACACATTTTATTAAAATAATTGTGTAAACATGACAATTAAAATGTCTGCCAATGTTTGTAGATACTGACAATTGTTGAAAACTCGCTTACTATCCTCAAAAAAGGTGGCGTTTAATTAAAATGTCAATAAATTTTTATACAAACTGGTTGACAGTATTGTAATTTAACACTCGATTGCTGTCCTCAAACAACGCCTTATTTCTATCTTCGAAACTTTCTGGCACATGTTAAACATTCCATAAGATATTCAATTTTTACATTAGTGATTTTTAGTAAGTTGTAAGTCAATAGTACAAATCTCTTTTTTATAGCAAAAAGTTACAAAATGGCTAGGAAACTCTGGTTACAGAAAATTATTTAGATATCTTGTTAGATTTTAACTTTAAGAAATAATTACACTTTTGTTTTAACTACAATAAACTTTCTGCAATAAAGTCTAAATGGAAAATAGTCTAACCAATAAAGCCTAAAGAACAAATTAGTTGTAGTACTTTCCTTTCTCTGAATTTCCTGACACACCAATCAGTACAAGCAAAGATGCAACGCTGCAGGTAAACTGTCGGTAATTACATTAAATTTAATGTAGATAATGTGGACTGTACATGAATTGTAATATACCTTGTACATTAATATACCATTACATTGAATTTAATGCTGAAATTTAAATCAATGTAGATTTAATGTACGACTGTCAACTTGTATACATTAAATTTAATTTACGTAAATGAAAATTACTTTCATGTATTTTTACATTAAAAGTAATGCAGAAATTTCTGACAGTATGCAAACACTACGTACAAGTCTTGTTGAAGTCAGGAACTTTGTTCCTTGCGTTTTAGGGTCTTCATTAAATGAAAATTATAATCCTGTATTGCAAAGTTCTGGATACTTTCTGGAAAAGCAACGGAATTTCTTCAATCTGAAAAAAATCAGATGTGTAGAAGAATGTTTAAAAGCGAGAGAAATTTTTGAAGCATTTATAAAACTAGATATTTAGACTTAGTAATGTGAGTTTAAAGCCAATTATATAAGGAGATAACTTTCCTTAAAAAACATTAGTTCAGAGTTATTTTTTCGCTCAGTTAATAGTCGTTAGCCAAACTGTTAATTTTCTCATTTTCACGGCGAACCAACAAAATAGGAACATACGACAAACATTGACTTTACGTTACATTAAATCTGGTCAGAGGAAAATGAAATGTACGGAATGAAGGAAAAGGTCACAGAAATTTGTTCCACGAAAGTAATTGCCACCGTATTTTTCTTTTCTCACGCCTTTATTTTCTGTTTCAAGGGCCTCGCAAACAAATATCTTGTCTATGAAAAACAAAACTTGTATAAGCCAAATGAATATTTCCGAGTTTTCCGAGCACATTTGTGAATTTTAATTTTTTATTTTGAGTAATGTGCTAACGTCGTAGGTAGTATTTCGCATTTTGGAGATGAATAGAGGTCTCTCAGAAAGTTTGTAATCTCATCTTGGTATCGTCTGTGAATCCAAATTAATCTTTCTTGCACGAAATTCCTCTTGCAACTTTCCTTTCTATGTGTTAGCGACCGTTTTAAAACAAAAATGTTTATCACACAAATTGAATGTTCGTAGGTTGTTGTTTGTTCAAATAATTTTTCCGAGCATTTTGGGTGCAAATGGTTTTGGATATCGGTTTCCTTTTACTTTTGGAATGGACTTCACCGCCGACCAATTCAGTCCCATTTTGTAACGTCTTGTCATAGTATTGCAATCACAAATTCAATTTGTCGATTTGAACAGAAATCACCATTGCGTTAGGGAGTCGGAAACGCAATTTCGTTTCAGTAATCCTTCACTGGAAGTCGTTAACGTAAAGCGCCTACGACTCATTCTTATTTTCGAAACGGTCGTTTCGAAGTTTTGTTCCGCGCATAGGGTCTTTGGCCATCCTGCACCGCAGCAAAGTTCTCGCGAATGTTTCAAGAAAATATAAAAAGAAAACGTTCACATCAAATGTGGTGAAGTACACGATTAATGGCCATTTGTGGATAGTGATAATAAATTCAATGAAGATCTTGTCGGAGTATTGCATTTCAAGCACTAAAGCACAATGCTTAAAACGAAAGTTGTGTTAATAAACTATTCATTGAATATAATTCTAGGTCGATTGATGGAGTAGTCTGCAACATTTAAAACCAACATTTAATTTATTACACTTACACATTCATCACTAATTTTATTTATTTATTAAAAAATTTAAATATGGGGAAGAATATTCAAATGTAAAGAGGTAAATTTTCCTTTGGGCCGCGTATACACTTCCGGCAGAGAGAAGACAGTAGAAGTGTCCCAACCGCTGGAATCTTTCTCCCTGGTGGGCGACCTGGAAATTTGTTGTGGTGGCAATGCGTATTCAAAGCTCGTACGACGCGGACCTCGTGGAATAGAAGGAAGGCCGAGTGAACCTCGCTCGAACGCCGGGGCCAGTGCAGTCATGCAAGTGTGTGTGTGTGTGTGTGTGTGTGTGTGTGTGTGTGTGTGTGTAAGGGGAGATGATAGGAAGAGGAAGGAAAGATCGCGTTCAGTCCGTGGCCCGTTTGTTAAGGTACTGCTCCGGCATTCGCCTGATGTTGATCGGCGAAACTCCGGAAAATTAGAGCAACCGATCGCCAGAATGTTCTCCAGACAGCGGCTGTTATTGACCTAGTTGTTGGGACTTGATCCCTAGGACCTCCCGGTCAGTGACGTTGCAAGGTATTGACGATGCGCTGCTGAGCCATCTGGGCCGGTCAGGAAATAAGAGGTTTACCCCTCGGCGTCGGCGAGTGTTGTATATTACTTACCCTACCAGACGAGCAAACCCAGACGTGTGTGTACACACACACACGTCTGGTCGGTTCCTTGGCTTGTGTTCGTAGCGAGTGTCAGGGGCGACTGGGGAATCGCTCGACTGCATCCCTGGGACAGTTTTCCCTCCCCCTCCCTTCCCAGCTAATCCCCTTTCACTTCTCATTATCTGAGAAGGCATAGCCCGATTGCATTCAGATTCGTTCATCCGATGTTCTGGAAGGAGTCAAAATTGTCGCTGAGTTTGCATTCATAAGTAGCGCTAATAGAGGTTTTCACATCAGTCCAGAGAAAACCAGAACACATTTGAACATGACAGAGCCTTCGGAATTGTGGGTATTAAATCAGCGAAATAAGATGATGCTCGTGATAGGTGTTAAGTTTATTTCCACAAAAACTTTTAAGTGTAGTTTTCAATATTGGCAGTGTCGCAGTTCATGAGCACCATGTGTTTTGTGTATTTGGCGTAACGCGTATTGCGAATACATAAGAGCTTTCGTTTCGCTGGTAGCGCTGCAGGGAATAGAGGGAAACTAATGACGTATGTAAAAGCTTTGTTTTGTTGTGGGTGAACTTCCTGGATTAGGGACAATCAAGGAAACGATAAGAAACGTTGAAATCGTTGATAGTGTTATCGTATTAAATTGCTTTCACAATATCAGAATGTTTTAAATGTAAGAAACACAATATTTCGAAAGCTAATGCACATTCCTCAAGTGATCTCTAAATACTGTAAGGAAATTGTAATAGTGTTCGAAACGTCTTTTATTCCTTTAAAAAAATGTAATCACCATTTCATAAATGGATTGTTTGATTGGGCCTAATTCATGGACGTCAGTATATAATAGAAATTAAGAAAGAAGAGCATTGCTTTAAAGTACACGTGAGCGATTACTACAATGTCAGAAATGTCATTAAATCTAATGTAGATTAATCTATTGTTCATGAAAATTAAACGTACCTCGAACATTAAAAAGAGCTTAATGTATTTGTCCATTAATTTTAAGGCATGTGTTCAAATCAGTGATGATTTAATGTCGAGGTTCTCCCATTTCCTCTACCTCTCATCATTCTTGTCATGTATTCATATCACCATCAAGATCACTCATTCCAGATAAGACCATGAAGATCGGACTATTGCATATTACTGTACATTTTTATTATATTTTACGCCCAAACTGTGTGACGTGCTACGTGTGTACATTAAATTTAACGTGCGTTCATGATGATTACTGCAATGTCCATTTCATTAATACAGAAATTATTTAATGAATTATTTCATTTATTTTCATTAATACAGAGAATATTTCAGTAATACAGAAACTTCTGACAGTGTGGTTTGTGTTTGAGGTGAACCGCCCATTTTCGTGCAGCTACTCGCTGTGAGCGGCGGGGAGGCAGGCGGCGCGGGTGGCTGGCTAGGCAGTGCCGCGAAAGCGCCGACGGTCTGTTTGCTGTCGCTGTTTGCCTGATAACGCCGCGTGGGGCGCCAGGGCGGCGGGGCCTGCAAGGCGCGCCCCACTTCCAGCGCCTCGGTTCGCGTTGGCTCCGAGCCAGCATCGCTCCGGTCCCTGCAGCGACTCTCTCCGGGAGGTGCTAGGGGTTCAACTCCCGACGGCGGCAGGACTCGCTGCGTGGCTGGCGAAATCAGTCGCTTTCTGGTGGGGAATACTGGCGGCTGGATGCTCTGAGCGGTGGTTTTCTGTGGTTCCTCCGATCGACACCAGGCGAATGCCGGAGTAGTATCCAACAAACGGGCCACGGGCCGCGCGCGATCGTTTCTTCCTCTTCCGTGTCTTATCCTCACCCCTTACACACACACACACACACACACACACACACACACACACACACACACACTAGCATGCACTACACTACCACACATGCTGGGTGACCGGTCGGAGGCTTAGAGCTTGTTCCGGCTGGGGCTTGCTGGTGGGAGATGATGATAAAACGTACACTACACTACACTTACGGACTAACGACCAAAGCGGTTGACGTGTCTAGAGGAATCAATCAGTTCACTTCGTTTTAGATCCTGTAGTACCAATCTTATTCTTACATTGACGCTTTGTAAAAGGATTGTTTAAAACAATCCAATATGTCCTTTAAACCATAAAAACAAAGAATTGCAAATAAATGTCTTATAGGTAACAATTTCGCTTTCGAATATTTTCGTATATATCACGTAAATATTCGTTACTGAAATTAATGGAAGACCGTATTTCCAAACTGACGTAACTTCATGCTCGTTTTCGAGTATTACGGATCAATGTATTCTCAAGACCTTTTCTATCATACTACCAAATGTCATCAAGAATGGCGTTTCTGTCTGTTAAACCATATCCGGAAATCGGCGAACCTCGTCTTGCATTACCAGTGAATTTGGAACCTTTCCCTTCCTGAAAAATTGTGTTTAATGCAGATACGACACATCGCCAATAAACTGTTCGATTATTTCCGTTCTTTTCACTTCCGCTTTACGCCGCTGCTGATCTTTGCAATTCGGTTCGTTTCCCTATCAGTTCATTCTTTTCGTTTCAACTGTGTTTCAGGTCGGTTAGTTGCGGGTACCTTTCGGAGTGAATTCCTTTGGGTTTGGATGAATTCACTTAGTTTTCTGTTCGATTGCGTTTGAATTTTTCACTCAGTTTTCTGTTCGATTGAATTTGAATTTTTTTCGTTAATTGAAATTCGATTCGGTTAGATTTTTTTACATGTCAATTCAATTTTCGTCATTTCTATCAGCAAGATTCGTGAGTCACAATTCACTCAATTCAGTTCTTTGCTTGCTGGTTTTCTTCAGTTCGAGCGATACTTTTCGGGTTGGTTCTTTTCAAAATGATTCTGTTCCTTTCGGTTCGGTTTGCTTAATTTCGGTTCGATTCCTTTCGATTCAGTTTCCTTTGGTTCAATTCCTTCGATTCGGTTTCTTTCGATTCGATATCTTTGGGTACGGTTCCTTTCAATTCGATTCCTATGAGTTTGGTTCCTTTTCATAATATTTCTTTCGGTTCGGTTCGTTTTGATATTTCTTTCGGTTCGGTTCATTTACATTCGATTTCTTTCGGTTAGGTTCATGTACATTCGATTTCTTTCGGTTAGGTTCATGTACATTCGATTTTTTTCGTTTCGGTTCATGTATATTCGATTTCTTTCGGTTCGGTTCATGTACATTCGATTTCTTTCGGTTCGCTTCATGTACTTTCGATTTCTTTCGGTTCGGTTAATTTACATTCGATTTCTTTTGGTTCGGTTCCTTTTCATTTCGATTCGATTCTTCTCAGTTCCTTTCGAATTTATTCATTTCATTTCAGTTCGGTTCCATTCGATTCGATTTCTTTCGGTTCGATTCTTTCTGTTCGGTTCCTTTCCATTTGATTCATTTTAATTCGATTCTTCTGAATTCCATTCGATTGCTTTCTGTTCGATTTCTTTTGATTAGAATATTCTCTATTTGATTCCTTGACTCGGGTCGACACCATTTCCCCGGTGCTGTTGTGGGCGCGTTTCGCGTGGCCGTGTGGGGGGTGGGAGTGGGAGGTGGGGGTGGGGGTGGGTCGATCGGAGCGTGCTTCCCGTGTGGGGGCGGGGCGTGGGACGTTGCGCAAACGGATGCACCGCGCGCAGGCGATTGCCCTCCGCCGCCACGTTCCACGTGCTGCATCGCGGCCGCAGGCGCTGACATCCTGCGCTCGGAACACGCAGGCACATGGGGCTTTCAAAGCGCCCGTGCGCGTTGGGGGAGGGAGGGCCATGGCACGCCTGTGGCTGTGGAGCGATTTTCCTAAGGATGAGCCAAAGTAACGGCTAGCGCTGGCAACATAACTGATGGTTCTGTGGTCGTTGTGCCCTCGAGCCCATTAGACTCCTTTCCTGCATTCGTTCGTTTGCAGTTGGCTAACTTGTAAATGGCTTCGACGCTTCCTTTTGTGATGTCCTCGTCCGACGAAAATATAGTGCGCTTTGAGAAATAATTGGAATTAGGAAGTGAGTGTTATGTGCTCTTCAGTAAAATTCTTTTTTTATATAAACATTACATTAAATTCACTTTTTGTGTGATAAATATTGTTTATTTTAAAACCGAGACTTGAATGCGAGATGCGTACCGGTGCCCGTGTTTCCGGCTTAAAATCATTTTTCTGTCTTTTTACATTCGTGGCAGTTTTCTTTCACTGATTGTGAGAGCATGTTAAGAGATTTTCCACATACGTAATTAAATTTAAATATTTACCGGAATCGCGTACGGGTATAAACCTCAGCATGTACCTGTGGGGGACATGTATCCCCTTCCACTGACTCTACCATTGCGTGTGCGTAAGATTTCCCTTGCCCGTTAAATAACGCAGTAACTAAACTAAACCAAAGCAGCCGTGGGCGGCGCGTCGCGGCGAGCGGCGAGTGCTGGCGTGGCGTGTGCAAGGCGACGCCGTGCTGCCTCGTGTGCTGCGTCGTGGACTGCGCTTCCGCCGGCGCAAAGTCCGCGTTCCCGGAGGCTGACGCGGCGCTGCGTTAACGCGGGCGCCCCACGCGCGGCGCGGCGCGACGCCGCTGCTTCCAGGAACGGCAGCGTCTTTTGCAACCGAGTGGCACCGCGGTGCGCAGCGGCTAGCGTGGACGCGAGTGGAATGCATCGTGATGGGAGGCCGAGCCCAGGGTGCAGTTCGAGAGGGTACGCGGCACACTTGTGCCAGATGGGTTGGCAAGACCCGGCGGGTAGTGGCACCCGGCGGGTGGCGACGCAGCCCCAGCGAGGCTATAAAGGCTTGCCCTGAAAAGGGCAACTTTGGTCCTCGAACTTTTGACGCGAGACGCCAGTGTGTGCGGGAGGCCGCACGCTTGCGAGTAGGAGCGTCAGGCTCACGTAATGCGGGTTCAAATCCGATCGAAGCCGTGGATTTTTAAGGGCGATAAAATACTTCGGAGGGGAAGTAAAGCCGGCTGTCCCATGAAGTAGGTTTACTGCATGTAAAAGATCAAGCCTAAAAGAAGCTTCTGAGCTAAATTCAAATCGCCTGTTTCGTCACCCAACGTAATACCTGTACCAACGTATTATTGTAGTGTGCTCATGATACTTCACAATATTATTTTTAAAGAATTACATACTTCTAATGTAAATAAATATTTAAGTCGACTTTGGCAAATCAAAGAAGGTAATAAACGAAAGTTCTAGGCCTTTTGTGTAGGCACGTATCCCCTTCCAGTGGCTCTACCACTGCGTGTGCGTAACACTTCCATTGTCCGGCAGGGCGTCTGCCATGACACCGCACCGCTGATGCCGTCTTCGGCGGCGGCGGTGAGGGTGACTGCGCCCGTGGCGTTTCTAGCGGCCGGGGAGGGGAGGGGGAGGCCAGGAATAGTTCGCGCTCTCGCCGCCCGCCCGCCCGCCTCGACGTCGCGGCCAACGCCTCCGCCTCCGCCCCGTCGCACGTCGCGGCGCGGCGCCGCTATTTAGCACGCCGCGCTCGGCGCCTCGGGGGGGGCTGGATGGGTGACGTCACGGGGCGGGCGGGGAGGGGTCGAGCGGTCGTGCGGTGGGCTTCCTTGTCGCAGCCCCCGAGGCGCGCAGGCACGGTGGTGATGGCGATTTGAGCAAAACGTTGATGCATCGGTTCGACAAACGTTTTTCGAAAAGCGACAAAAACAATCCATATTTAAAATATCGATGTTTTAAGTATGATGAAACATATGGTTTTAAAATGTTCTGGTTCTAATGTGATATTTAACACATTAGAATAATAGTTTAATGTATATTCTGCTTTAAATTTAACTATCTTTTTATTTTTCTAATCAATGTTCTATGTAGTCAAGGTTCAAAGTGTAGTTTAAAGAGATTACCACTTACAAAATAATTAAATAATAATGTAATATATTGGAGAAATGTTGCGAATAGGAAACAGTTTGCCGTGTGTTGATGCAATCGGTGGCTTTCAATGGTTTCTCCGACCAACACTAGGCGCATGACGGAGGAGTACCCTAACAAATGAGCCACGGACCGCGCGCGATCTTTCTTTCCTCTTTCACGCCCTGTCCTCTCTCCTTACACACACACACACACACACACACACTTATATTTGATGCAGTATAAAAGGTAGTTCGAGCTTCGAACTTGACCCGGCCGGGGCGGTGTCGGGCTGGTGGGAGATACCTATTTGGGGAAAACTCAGCAACGGTCGTGTAGGTCGGCGCCGGATCTCGCCATCCACCTAGGGAAGATCACCGCCACCTCCCATGATTCAAATACGCATTACCCCTAGCAGTCGACGCCGGAAACAGTAATCAATAAATCCAAGTGACAGCGTAAATCGCTATTCCGCCAGATGTACAGAGGAACGTACCGAGTGCTGTATACATTGGTTCCCAACTGTGTGTGTGGTGTCATTTGAACGGCACAGGTCTCGAGGACTCCCCCAGTGCCACGTGGAGGTGTGTGTAGTGTGTAGTGCCTGCGCGTCCGGGAGGTCGGCCACTGCCCAGTTTCCTCTGCGACGAAGCCACAAATTCTGCGAACGAACGGCATTCGGGCTTTCCCAAGAGCTGCAGAGCGGTTCGTAACCCGTTGGGTAAGGTGCACGCAGTCATCGGCCAGTAATGGGTCGGGCTAAGCCTCGGGAAAGGCCCACGGAAACACCTGACCGGGCGGTGTCATGGCCCTCTCACCTGCTACTCAGCTGGTATCCGAAGATTTGATTCGATTTTTTCGTGTTTCCGGGCGCCTCAACTGCTTTGGTCATTAGTCCCGTTAGTGTCGTGCATGTTTTTTCTTGGGAGATGGCGGTGATCTTCCCCCGTTGGATGGCAAGATCTTGCGCCGACCTACCGTCGGCTAGTAGGGTTTCCCTCTAAACAGGACTCTCCCACCAGTGGGGCACCGCCCCAGTCGGGACTAGCTCTAAGCTCCCGACCGGTCTCCCGGACTATGTGGTTGTGTAGTGCATGTTAGTGTAAGTGTGTGTGTCAGGGGAGAGGATAGGACAAGGAAGAGGAAGGACAGATCGCGCGCGGTCCGTGGCCCGTTTGTTAGGGTACTGCTCCGGCATTCGCCTGGTGTTGATCAGAGAAACCACGGAAAACTACCGATCAAAGCAGCCGGCCGCTAGAATTCTCCTCCAGACAGCGACTGAATTCGACCTAGCTGAAAAGCTAGTGTCAAAAATCCTACCGCCGTGAGGAGTGGGAACCTAGGACCTCCCGTTCAGAGGCGCTGCAGTGACATCACTTGATGCACTGAGCTACCGCTGACAGTGCAGACGGATAGACCGAACGCAAGTTAACGCAAAGCACATGTGGTCACGTGTGTGATCACGTGCAGTGGGAGGGGAGGGGAGGGAGGGGCGGGGCGTGATCAATCTCTGCCAGGGGGCTTTGGAAGTGCGTCACCCCTGCCCGCTTTCACCGCCTGAAATCACCCCGCGTGGGCGGGCGAGCCGTGCGGTCCGACAAGCGACGATGAGTCACGCATGTGGGGGCGGCCTGGCCCACAAGGTGCTCCTTGGGTCCAGTTTACTTTCTCGCTACCGCTTACCGCAGTGGAGACAAATTGAATCGTTCAAGTCGTAGGCTTCCGCGGCCGGAGCCATGTGGATGATCTTGGCTGTCCGTGTGACGCCGCGTCGAAGCCGACCGATTGCCGACGTTTCGACCATCGCAGACCAGCCCTGAGGAAGACCACGAAAAGATGGTCGAAACGTCGGCCACACAGCCTTCGACGCGGCGTCACCCGGTCAGTCAAGATCATCCAAATTGAATCGTTTATTTCAGAAACCCGTCAAACGCCAAAATTTAAAATACGCTTTAGCGGTTGAATAGTGTTCCATGAGGATAGACACATCGCTTACTCCATATTGACCTGAAAAATATTCATTTATTAACTGCTTTATTATGAAAAAATATTTTGATGTCGGAAAAACTGGGACATTTTTTTTTAAACATTTCTCGACAACACAAATTTGGCGTTTGACGGGTTTCTGAAATAAACGATTCAATTTATGTAATGCTGCGCGAAAAACGGCAAGGAGAGAATGTATAAACATGTATAAACGAAACAAGAGGTAGAAAAACGAATGACTTCTGACACTTGACGTTTTGCTGGATACTTTTTAGAATGTGTAAATACAACTGACGTTTATCCTTTTTACTTACCCGCTACGGAGTAGGAAGAAATTATGTAATGCTGCGCGAAAAAACGACGAATTTTCGGCAGAAAAACTCCTGTTACAAGGTCTTGGAAAGAAAAAGTTGATAAATCCAGTTGCTAAATTTAGAAACAAAATCCTCTATCACGTGTTGTAATCAGAATCTATTTTTTGTGTGTCCTTGATACTGAAAAGTCGAATGTGGGAAAAAAGTCCGTCTGTGAACAACGCAAGCGGCTAAACTGTTCAGCCGATTCTCTCCAAAATGGATACTCCCCAATCGATTTGACTGATGTCGCGACCCCTAGAATTTCAAACCGATATTAGCGTAGTGTAGTGAGTGTATGTGTGTAAGGGGTGAGGATAGGACAAGAAAGAGGAAGGAAAGATCGCGCGCGATGCGTGGCTCGTTTGTTGGGGTACTGCTCCGGCATTCGTCTGATTTGAATCCACAGAATGGAAGAATGGATGGAAGAATCCGCAGAAAAGTCCCGATCAGGGCAGCCGGCCGCTAGGATTCTCCTCTGGTGTCGCTGGCGTGTGTGTGTGTCGTTGCCAGCGGTCTTCTTGACGCGTTGCGTGGTGGCGGGGGCGTCTTCGCAGCTATTCCTGGCTCGTTGCGAGCGTGTGTAGCACATGGACACACACACAGACTCACACACTCGTTCCCGCGCACACATGGCGGGGACAATGAGGTTGCATGTACGACAGCACGCGCTGAGATCCTGCGACGGAAAATCCCTCTCCCTGACGTGCAAACATTCTCGCTCTCGCTCTCTGTCTCTCTCTCTCTGTCTCTCTCTGTCTCTCTCTCTGTCTCTCTCTCTCTGTCTCTCTCTCTCTGTCTCTCTCTCTGTCTCTCTCTCTGTCTCTCTCTCTGTCTCTCTCTGTCTCTCTCTCTGTGTCTCTCTCTGTGTTTCTCTCTGTGTTTCTCTCTGTGTCTCTCTCTGTGTCTCTCTGTGTCTCTCTCTGTGTCTCTCTCTGTGTCTCTCTCTGTGTCTCTCTCTGTGTCTCTCTCTGTGTCTCTCTCTGTGTCTCTCTCTGTCTTTCTCTGTGTCTCTCTCTGTGTCTCTCTCTGTGTCTCTCTGTCATCTCTCTCTCTGTCTCTCTCTCTCTGTCTCTCTCTCTCTGTCTCTCTCTCTCTGTCTCTCTCTCTCTGTCTCTCTCTCTCTCTGTCTCTCTCTCTGTCTCTCTCTGTCTCTCTCTCTCTCTGTCTCTCTCTCTGTCTCTCTCTCTGTGTCTCTCTCTGTGTCTCTGTGTCTCTCTCTGTCTGTCTCTGTCTCTGTCTCTCTCTGTCTCTCTGTCTCTCTCTCTGTCTCACCTGTCTCTCTCTGTCTCTGTATCTCTCTGTCTCTGTCTCTCTCTGTCTCTGTCTCTCTCTGTCTCTGTCTCTCTCTCTGTCTCTCTCTCTCTGTCTCTCTCTCCTGTCTCTCTCTGTCTCTCTCTCTCTGTCTCTCTCTGTCTCTCTCTCTCTGTCTCTCTCTCTCTCTGTCTCTCTCTCTGTCTCTCTCTGTCTCTCTCTCTGTCTCTCTCTGTCTCTCTCTCTGTCTCTCTCTCTGTCTCTCTCTCTCTCTCCCTCCCTCCCTCCCTCCCTCCCTCTGGCACTGTGTGAGAACAAATGCGGCAGTCCGGGATTAAAGGGCACACACGCAATAGTGCTGGTCTAAAATTGCCGTTCAACCCGATATTTCTGTAAACGATCGTTGAATAATCCGATGTCGGAATCATGTCGACTGTTGTTTATACTTTAATCCAGTTTTCAACATACTTTCGTGCAAACTTGTATTACATTCAGTGTTTATTGATTGCAAAGCGTTACCTTGCGTTACATATGTGGCAGTCATGTCTGTATAAAGGGACTCGATAGTGCAAAGTGAAAAAGAGAAGAAAGAGAAAGAAAAAGAATTTAAAAAAAACACTGGGGCAACATGAATCAAAATGCCTGCTACGTAGCTTATTCAGAATGGTCCGTGGTGTAATACTTACAAATTTCCATGATATTGTCCAAAAATATAATGAACGCAACTTGTACGTGTCTTTGGCACACGTCTTTCTTGGACTCCTCTCGTTATCTCCTCCGATATTTCATTCACACGCTGAAGGCTCGCTTTCTTGTATTAGTTTCCTAAACGTTTCGTGAACGAACTGATGTTATGGTAAGTTATATTGAGGACTATTTGAGTACATTAGTCTTGAAACAGTTTTTTGTGTTGACCCTGATAGCAACCTGCCACCGCCTAGTGTTGTAGAGGTGCTATTAATGCCTCATATTTTGTTTATTGTCAGTTTAATCAATACTAGTGAGAACCCGTCAAAATATGACGGTGTGATCTAAGATAAATATAAAATACTGTGCCCAGACTAATGTTCACAATATGTTGCATTGTTTGAATCTTCAGGGTATAACGAAGATATTCTGTGATGTGGAGTTCACAAAATGTTGAACACGTATGGCCCATGACCAGGTGGCAATACAATATCGGCACCAAATTACAGAAAAGAAAGACCACTATTATACTGACGGATATTATTTCTAAAGTTTTTTGATGTGTCATAATCTCCTATAAACAACTGTTTGATTTCTCCTGGCATATTGCTCGAAGGTAAACTTATTTTCCCATGTAAGCAACACACAGTAAACTCGTTTACAGAATTTCTCTGACATGGGAAGTACAAAGTAGAACAAAACTCACATTTCATAGACAATAACCCAACAGAAAACGAAATGACCTCACTATCACGACACATACGCTGACTTTCTCTTTCCCTGCTCCCAGTCAATGTAGTGCGTTTGAGTCTTTTGGGGCGCGTGGGCAACGATTCGGAATTCGACATAACCTGTATACAAGTTCACTACAACCGCACAAAACTCACTGTCCGAATGTTCTCTACAAAATACACTACAAAAGCAAATATGTATATGCAAACTGTCATCTTCACAATGCAATTATTACACTGAAACAAAACCTTGACGAATTGTGAACAAATCTCAAGAATCAAAACAAAAACATCAAGCAGCGCCACCATGAAGCGGCGGGGACGCACATCTATAGACTCATATATATCAATTTTCAAACAGCCACTCTTTGGAAGAAAACAATTGACTATTGATAAGCGTACTATTAAAGAATGATTTAATTAATTAATTTACACCGTAAATGTTGGTGAATCAACACAAACAATATCTGATAACACATCTAGGGATCACATTCTTTCATTTAAAGGAAAAAATACTACAATCGGTTCAGTAGAAGCTCTAAACGAAGCCATGGCAGAATACCTTATTTTTTTAAATATATAGATAATTGCGCATCAATATCTCGCTGTGTTTAGGAAATAAACCTTTGGTAAAATACAAGACAAACGAACGCTGAAGATACCGTGAAGTATAATGTGAAGAAATTTTGTAATATTTTTTTTATTGAAATGATACTTGAAAATATTTCTGGCCATCGAACAGGTAAAAATGTAATTTAAACACCATTTAATGTGTAGAGCAATATTGATTCTGAAGACTAAATAGAGTTTGGAAATCCATGATTGAAATTGAAAAGAGCTGTTCCTTTGAGGGTTTCGGAGTTAAATCGTCTCATTCGTGAATTAAAATATTTTTTTCTGTTGCATGCGAAATTCTTTTAATTACAAGTCCAAAAGTCGGTTACCTTAAGACTGAAGCTTAAGTTGTCTAGCTTACAAATAGCACAAACGAAGAAAAACAGGAACGTGTTTTCGTAGATGTGAATTTTATTAATTGATATTTTGTGAAAAGTTTCCATACTGACGATAGGTAGCAAGATGACTAATACGTTCATTCGAAAACAAACTGCTCTCGAAAACATTTCCTTCGACCAGCTCTACAAATCAAAACCCGCATCAGTTCTAAACTGGTATTTCTAGATTCAAGTTACTTGCAGACATATTGCACACTTTCTCTTATATAGTTGATTAGTTGGAATTATGCGAACTGAGTCAATCAGTGTTTTAAAACTGAATATTGGGTTCTAACTGAAAAAGCTAGCCCCTATCCTTTGCCTTGCAGCGCAATACACCAGGCATTACGCGTGAGTCAACATACTAATATGGCTAAGCGAGGAGGTTAAATAACAGAGTAAGATTACACCACGTGAAGGTCTGGTGGTAAAATTGAAAGAAATATTGCAAAACGATCCAAACAACAAAATGCAGTGTATGGCACTAAGGAAGATACCCGAGAGAATTAAAATTCTCATAAATAAAAATGGAATGTTCACGAAATGTTAAAAATAATTCCTATGTAGCAGGAATCATAGTGTGTGGAAATAAATTCATAAGTTTAAAATCCACGTTTTTAGTCTAATAATTTGCACTCCTCTGTATGATGGTAGAGGATGGCGAAGGTTTCGCGAGGAGAATTTGGCGCAAATTGCTCCGAAGGCCACTCGGCTGCACGCGTAGAGCGGTCTCAGCTGAGCGAGTAGAGGCCGCCCGCCCCGCCGCCATCTTGGCCTCGACGCCGCGCCGCCGCCGCCGCCTCCCTCGTTTCCGCACGAACACGCCTCGGCTGCGTGGCGAGGCGAGGCGAAGCGTGACGTCACGTCAGCTGATAAGCGTGGCCGCCGCCGCCGCGGCGGCGCAGCGGGTCCGTGACGTCACGGTGATGTCATGGCGCGCTGACATAACATGGCGGCCGCTTCGCTTCGCGTCGCGTCGTGGCGGGTTGCGCGCGCCGCCGCTAGGAGCGCCACGGGCTGGGAATTTCCCCCGCCCACCGACGCCGGCGCGTCGATCGCTGCTGCTGCTGCATCGGCGTCCGCGTGTGCATGTGTGTGCAGCAGCCTGCTGCAAAGCGGGCCTGGTGGGAAGGACCAGCAGCGTGCAGATCAGTGCCGGGGGACAAAAAAGAAAGGCCTAGTGTTTTCGGTTGTTACCTCCCTTTATTTGGCAAAATTAATTGAAATATTTGTTAGAATTATCTTTGTTTAAAAAATAATATCCTATAGTAATATACTCTACAAAAATAATGTACAATATAATGACAAATATGTTTATTTTTAATTAAAATCCCTCTACCAGAAATGATCGGTTGGATCCGCCCCTGATGACTTTGCTTATTGCTCCCCGGCTGGCTGAAAAGTCCTGATTTCAGATAATAATAATAATAATAATAATAATAATAATAATAATAATAATAATAATAATAATAATAATTTATTATTATTATTAAAATGATTTTCCAAAAACTAGAATGCACATTAATAAAGAGCAACAAGTAGGAAATACTATCGTATAACACTGCAATAAATTAAATATTTTAACACAAGCAGCCTTCATGAGTGCTGCAATAACTATGTACAATAACTCAGTTTTGCTCTTCCCACGATTATCAATAAGCTCATATATCCATGTACATCCTACCCTGTACATCATAAATTAACTGACATCAGGGTTGGGCCGTCGTTAAATACTTGTATTTGAAATAGGTACTGTAAATACACTTTGTATTTGAAAACTGTATTTTGAATTCTTTGGACATGTATTTTGGAGATTTATTTAAATAAATAAAATAGGCCTATTTAAAAAAATAAATACTTAAAATACTTTAAATAATAAAATTCATAGATTTTATTTTTGCTTTAATTCAAAAGTTCTTGGAACTCAGATATGCCTGAATTTTTTTGTTATACTTTCGGGTATTGTTGCGTTTAATTACTTGAAAAAAATTCTGCTGACTGTAAATGTAAAATTTTTGCAATACGTCTTTTCAGATTTCAACAGTACTTACATACTGCTGATAAGACTGTTTTCCGTTATGGGTTTCATACATTTGCCAACTGTCGGATGATTTGTTTGAAAAATTAGTCGTTTTGAAAGGAAATTCTATTTATTTGATTTAGATATATTTTGATAACGTTTTATATTTGAAAGTGTTTATGTATTACATTATAGTGTACTGTTGTTCAGAAATGTATATGACTGTCAGTAACTAATTAATTGTCATTGAGAATTATAATATATTGTTGCAATAAAAAGATATGTTGTATTTACTGTATTTTGAGTTTTTCAAGTATTTTACATACGTATGTATTTAGCAAATCAAAATCTAATGCACTTTGACGAAGTATTTAAATTCCAAATTTAAAGTATTTTGGCGAAGTATTTAAGCACTAAATATGAAGTGCTTTGGCGAAGTATTTAAGCACTAAATATGAAGTGCTTTGGCGAAGTATTTAAGCACTAAATATGAAGTGCTTTGGCGAAGTATTTAAGCACTAAATATGAAGTGCTTTGGCGAAGTATTTAAGCACTAAATATGAAGTGCTTTGGCGAAGTATTTAAGCACTAAATATGAAGTATTTTGGCGAAGTATTTAAGTCCTGGCCTTGAAGTAGTATTTTGCAGCCCCCTCGCTGCCGAAGCGTCGCGTGTGCAGGGCGCGGGGCCGCCGTGCCGTTCCGTTTCCCGTTCGCTCCGGGCGCGGCGCCCGGCCGCCACCAGCCAGCCTCGCCTCTTGCCGGGCCACCGCCCGCCCGCCGTGCCAAATAATCGCCCCGCTCGGGTCCGGTGAACCAGGCGCGCGGGAGGGGGAGATTCGGGTCCGGGCAAACGGCGCGAAAAACCGGAGCGGCCGGCCGGTCGGCAGGGCGCGCGTAGAAACATGTTCACAAAAACTTGAATTGGAAATTAAAAAAAGAATATTGTTAAAAAGTACACGTCACACAAAAAACTACGTGCAAGTTGATAAGATTAGAACCACCAGAACTGGTTATTAATGGTTTGTAATGGCAAGAAACTATAATGTGCATGATCGTTGTAAAACAAGATGGGAATAAATATTATTATTATTGTTATTATTATTATTATTTATTTATTACAAGAATCGTGATAAGGGCCAGCGGAGATCCAACCGAAGGAAAGATCACCCGCAGTCCCTGGCCCATTTGTTAGGGTACTGCCCTGGCATTCGCCTGGTGTTGATAGGAGAAACCGCGGAAAACTACCGATCAGAGCAGCCGGCCGCTAGAATTCTCCAGGCCGCAGGTGAATAGGACTTGGCTACGTAACTAGTGGGGAAAATGCTGCCACCGTCGGGAGTGTAACGCTATGACCTCCCGGTCAGAGGCATTGCAGTGACTCCAGTCGATGCCCTGAGCCACCTCTCCCGGTTCGGTTGGGCCGTGGAGCCGGTACGGCAGGCGAGTATTTGGGTAGGGACCGGCTCCCAACGTCCACTTGGCGACTGGTCCTGGCAGCGGTACATCGCTCCTGGGTTGCTCCAATCCCCAACGCATGCACTGTCGATACTTTTCTTATCATTTGAAAGGTTTTTTAATACATTTCATTTGTATCGCGCCTTAGCTTTTTCAATTTTGCATGAAATACATTTTCAAAATTAAAAGTCGCGCATTGGTCACACGTTGCCACCTTGTGGGACTCCGCGAATTGGGGAAAGCGCACTTGTTTAAAGTCTTGCACCGACGAATACGTCTTCTCTAACTACGTCAGCAATTGCAAGAAATTACAATGACACGTCTAGTTCTTTGTGCTGTAAATAATTTTAAATTAGTGATGCAGTTAACAGTTAACACACAGTGTTTCGGAAGTAGAAAATAACTAATTTAAAAGACTTAAACTGGAGGGTCTTTTGCCCTAACGAAATTTCCTCCTTTGCGGTGTCCATTAAAATGACATGGCGAGGTCTGTGCCATTAAATGTTGACACTGGCCCTGCAGGTTCTTCTCGCCGGACCCAACTAGTCTCTGCTCCCAAGTCAACATATTTTACTAATTTGAGTAGGAACGTGTATTTCTGGATAACCACCTTGAAAAGTTGCTTCTGAATTGATTATTTCTGAAATGCTTTTAACAAGTCTTGCAAATATAGGCGTTGAAATAAATAAAGCGTAGTAGCCGATTAGGCTGTATATTTTATTGTTCACCTGTTCTTATCAGCCGTTTTGTTGGACAGTACGTACAGAAAATTTTTCAAAAGGTCATTGAGCCGATTAACAGCAAATGACACGAGGTTGACTTCGTAAACCCAGCTGATAGCCAACCTTTGTAACTAACGAAGTCTTGTTATTTCTGTTATCATTTGTGTGTCGTACAGTATTTTTCAGTATTTTTAATGAAAATTACAGGGTTTTCCATACAAAAAAAAAAAAAAAAAGAAAAAGAAAAGTGCATCAACTGATGTCACTGCAGCGCCTCTGACCGGGAGGTCCTAGGTTCCCACTCCTCGCGGCGGCAGGATTTTCGACACTAGCTCTTCAGCTAGGTCGAATTCAGTCGTTGTCTGGAGGAGAATTCTAGCGGCCGGCTGCTCTGATATGTATTTTCGGTGGGTTCTCCGATCAACACCAGGCCAATGCCGGAGCAGTACCCTCACAAACGGGCCACGGAGCGCGCGCGATCTTTCCTTCGTCTTCCTTGTCCTATATCACACACACTCTTACACTAACATGCACTACACTATCACATATTCGGGGAGATCGATCGGGAGCTTAGAGCTTGTCTCGACTGGGGCGGTGCCCCGCTGGTGAGAGATACCTGTTTGGGGAAAACCCTGCTAGTCGACGGTAGGTCGGCGCCGGATCTCGCCATCCAGTGGGGAAAGATCACCGCCACCTCACGATGTAAAAACAGGACTACACTTTCGGGACTAATGACCTCAGTAGTTGATGCGCCCGGAATCACTAACAATTAATCGATCCTGTAATATAAAAAAAGTTCCATGCAAGTTTACTAAATCGCAAATCTCTGTCCTTCGTCCATTTTGTGAGTTACCGCCTTCTTGCTCGAAGAGCCCTTCGATTCCTCCTGGGAGTCAGCCGGAGGGGGGGGGGGCGTGGCCCTGTTTGGGCGCCAATGCCATCGCGGCCTAGAGACGGTCTCGCGCGCCCCGCTCGCAGCGCCCCTGGGGAGCGAAGGCGGCGGCGACTCCTGACCCGCCCGCCGCGAGGGGCGCCTGCGTCGCTCGCCGCCATATTGATCGCTGGCCCTGCCGCTTAAAGCAGCACCGCCGCGGCCCGCCCCGAACCGCTTTAACCCACGCACGCACGCACCCGGGAACGACATGAATGCCAGAGCAGAGCCTCTCGTAAACATAAAATATACATATTTTTTTTAAACAAAATTTCTTAATCATTTAATTCATTTTTTAACCAGATGGTCACTTTCTGGATCGATTGATTGTGATTCCGGGCGCGTCAAATGCTATGGTCATTAGTTCCGTAAGTGTAGTACGTGTTTTTGCTCGGGAGGTGGCGGTGGTTGTTGGGGTACTGCTCCGGCATTCCCCTGGTGTTGATAAGAGAAACCACGTAAAACTACCGAATAGCGCAGCCGGCCGCTAGAATTCTCCTCCAGACAGCGACTGAATTCGACCTAGCTGAAAAGCTAGTGTCGAAAATCCTGGAACCTAGGACCTCCCGGTCAGAGGCGCTGCAGTGACAGCAGTTGACGCACTGAATCAACGCTTCCGTTCCATTTTCTGGAAAATCGAAGAGAATCAAGGAATTACATTGCAGGGAAAAATCATGGCGTTTGTAGAAGAATCGTTGGAAGTCAGACAAAATTTCGAGACGGTTATATAACTAGATACTATTACTTTAAAATATTAATCCAGCCAAAAATAGTTACTCAATTTTTATTTATGAAGAATTTTGGTTTAATTTTTAAATTTTTATTGTATCACGGGGATATCAGAGCTGACGTTTTCTATCAGGCTTACTTAAATATTTTTTAATCCTGACATACTCTACAAATATTATTAGTGAAAAATGGGGAAAAAATGTCCTAGGTTATTTTTCCCAGGAAATGTGTGGCTACCCTGTTTAATAATTTCAATAAAAGTTAACTCTTAATGTTTAAGAAATGGAATTTATTGAAATTATTAAGTTGGGACATTTGTGTCAGTCTGTTATCACATTCTCAATCACTTATTACATTTCTACGTTAAGAGTTACTACTTGCGAATATGGATGAATCATTTAAATTATTATTTGTAAAGATTTAAAAAATATATTAAATTGTAGCTCTAGAAAAAGATGTTTAACATTAAATGCGGTGTCTCGTATGATTCATTTTCGTAAGTTGAAAATACTTAAAGTTCAAGTTGTGTATTCAGTTTAAGAAGAAAAACCGTGCTCAAAAAGCGAGATTCGTACCTAGCCTGAGAGCCAATACTTACCGTTGCGATGAACTTGATAGCGGTTTTTTATGAAATACTCTTCGAAATATCCGGTGAGGAGTGTGACATTTAAATCTGATCCCTCAAAACCATTTTAATCCTGACATCTGATTCCTCAAAACCTTTTTGATGCTTTCAATAAAAATACTTTCATCGTGCTACTTCGTCAATATCTTAAAAAGGAACACATGCTCCCAGTTTTACATAAGTACCTGTGCAAATTAAATGTTCGCTACAAGTTTAAAATAAGAACTGAAAATTCCCGTTTAGGGTGGATACATCAGAATGTCCTATGGAAGCGAAATTTTCGTTCTACACGTTGCGCCTAGCATCGTGAGTATTCTGGAGCGGCTCTCCGTGTACCGTAATACACGAGAGTAAGACGGGTTGCCTATAGCCAGCGCCTTGTTTCTGCACACGGAACTGGTATCTGCTGTTTTCGAATTGTGTGGCGTTATCTTTAGTGTAGTCGATTCACCTGTTTTCCTTGTACCACTGTCGTAGTTCAAAATAGTAGCTTTCATGAGACACTTTTGTATGGAAGGATATATGCCATGATTGCACCGCGTTCATCCATATGAACATGCGCACGAGCTCCTTTTGCTAAATTTCGCTTTCTTGCTAGCTGACGATGTTCACTTCTAAGTCGAGTGTCAACGTTGCATATCACGAAATGTACCAGCGCCTCTGGCCGGAAGGTTCGGACAGTGGCTGATTTTTGACATGTTCATAAGAACATGGCGTAATTCTGCTGCGGCTTGTAGGAGAATCCTAATGGACAGCTCCTCTAACCGGCAATTTTTAGTGGTTTCTCAGATCAATACCTGACGAATGTCGGAGTAGTGCCTTGTAAAAAAGAGGGGTACAAACCGCATGCGAACTTTTGTTCGTCTTCCCATCCAAGCGCAACACTATCATGCAAACTGTAAACAGTTTGTCCCAGCTGGATCGGTATCCCGCTGTTGATGTACCCAGAGGGAGAAACCGCCCCCAGCTGAGGTGAAGCTCGTCCGAATCTGAACACGCAGCGTGAATAGGCATACAAACCGTCAGTACACATTCGGGACTAAAGATGACAGCAGTTGACTGAACTGAGCACATCGATCCGTAAACGAAATACTTCGCTATTGCTGAGATCAAACGTAATTCGGTCTCCTGTGGTGTAAGGGAAAAAATCATGGGGAAAAGTTTTTCATTTGGAGAATGCAATGTTGTCGGGTAGTGAATTGCTTTGTTATGCTTTGGTGGCCAGTAACTGCATTTTGAATGTACTGTTGACTCCGGTTATAGTGAACTCTGATATAGTGAACCGTCGGTTATAGTGAACTTCGGTCACTTGTCCCGTTTCACTTACATTACAAACAAGCATAAGAAGATTCGGTTATAGTGAACCTGAACCTCGGCTTTAGTAAACGTAGGAAATGAATCCTGGAAATTAATTGAATCTGTGTTATTTAGGCGATTAAAAGGATCTTCGGGGAGTGGGACGGTGTTCCAACAGTGGTAGAGGCACTGAAAGGTATCAAGACCGCATTTCGGTACTTAAAGACGGAGTACAATGCAGAATCGAGTACGGAGAGAGCACGAACACTGGAGAAATTTCTGATGAAAAATATACCAAGCAAACAATTGAAAAAAAACTTTTAAGGACAAATATATTGAAATTTCCAGTTCGTGCTGTTAATGGATTTTGTTGTATCTCTGTATTAATGAAATAAATGATTGTGTAGAAATTCTATTTAATTTTGACATCGGATATAGTGAACGAAAACCGTTAGTCCGCAGAAGTTCGCTATAACCGGCGTCGACCGTGCATTGCCTTGTGGTGCTTGAGCGGAGAGTGAGTGTGCGTGGTGTGTTGCAGGGTACCCAGGCGGGGTGATGCCGCTGAACGGCGCGGGGTCACCGCTGGGTCACCGCACGGGCTCACCCCCTGAGCCCCAGGGGCCCCAGCAGCACCATCACCCGCAGCAGCAGCAGCAGCAGCAACAGCAGCAGCAACAGCAACAGCAGGCCGCGGTGGCGGCGGCGGCAGCGGCGGCCGCGCACCAGCAGCAGGTGAGCACCCGACTCCCCTCGCACTCGGGGGCTCGGACAAGCCCTTGCCACACCCAGACCCTTGCCTGACCCAGACCCTTGCCTGACCCAGACCCTTGCCTGACCCAGACCCTTGCCTGACCCAGACCCTCGCCTGACCCAGCCTCTTGCCACACCCAGACCCTTGCCTCACCCAGACCCTTGCCCGACCCAGACCCTTGCCTGACCCAGACCCTTGCCTGACCCAGACCCTTGGCTGACCCAGCCTCTTGCCACACCCAGACCCTTTCCACACCCAGCGCCGCACCTCACAAAGTTAATCCGGGTATTTGCCTCCCGTTTCTTATCCGTTCCACGTGTTATTTCCTCCTTTTGCCATAACACCTATTATTTGACGTGGCCGTTTGGCCTAACCCATTGGCTCTCTTTTAATGGCTAAAATAAAAGAAGAGTCGTACAAATAGACGGATGAATGGCGATACGTACTTTTTCCTGGTGTTGTCAAACGTTGCGGCAGGCGCCGGGCTTTCAATCCCCTCCACATTTTGACCACATTATTGCAATCATAAACAACTCAGCGTAACATCGTGTAAAATTATTGCGCAAAAAAGAAATGTTATGGTTTTTCCTTTCTTTCGTTTCTCTCTTTTCTCTTTCGTCGGAAACCCCTTCTTGTCGAAGTTTGGAACTATTTCTCTCGAAACCATGCGAAAGCGAGAGAAAAGATAAATGGAATGGCGAGAGAAAAGAATTTGGTAACATTGCATAGCCGTTGTTGCAATTTTATCCGCCACATGAAATTCTGAGTAATACACCGCTTCATCGTTTTGGCAACGTGAACATTCACAGACAATCGCCATTCGTCCATCTATTCTTGCATCTTATGCTGCAGTGGTTCTTTAGTTCTATATGACTTATTCAACTCATTTGGCCTAAGACATTAGAGGGTTTTTGCACGAAAAACAACAACACGATATGATGCACTTAGACACGTGGCGTTTGAAGCGTAAAAAAAGCCATTGCACGAGTCGTTCTAAATGCAAATAGTTCCGAATTGTCGCGGCACTGTGTGCTTCTCATTACGCCTTATCTGGATTCTCTTTTCTTCGACTAGAGCTGCCCTTAACCGTGATGTTGCATGACGGCAACTCATAGTGTTTCAGCACAATGTGCGGGCGCAATTGGGAACCAATTCGATAAGTCATGATCACGTGACTTGCATCGAGGAGTCCTTATAAAATTTGTGCACTGGACGAGAGTTAATATGCGAGCCAACGCAGGCCATTTAACGATCAACGAATGCATAGATACCTCACGTGATCTGAGCCACGTGGTTGCATACGATGCTACTAGCTGAGTGTTTTTTCTCGATGTAACTTTATCGTAATGTGTGTATTCGCACTTGCCGGGTGTCTTAAAAGTGGGGGCACATGGTGCAAAAGTTAAGTGATGTGCAAAAAGCCTTTATTTTCTCCGTTGAAAAAGGAATGACATGTACTCGGTGATATTTTATGTAAAACTGTTTT
Organism: Teleogryllus occipitalis; assembly: GCA_011170035.1. Lineage (NCBI taxonomy): Eukaryota > Metazoa > Arthropoda > Insecta > Orthoptera > Gryllidae > Teleogryllus > Teleogryllus occipitalis. The sequence continues at coordinate 28,372 of BLKR01010161.1, forward strand.
ATAAAACGCTTCTTAAAACATAAATTTTATAAAATCCATAATTTTATACAGCTTTCATGCGGCAAAATTCGGAACAGATCATATATATGAATTAATTAATTTTAGCTATCAGTCACCACTAGCTAATGCTGTCGTGAGTGCTTAGCTGTCAATAAACTACGCCATATAGGTCCCGGATCTAGCTGCGGTTACTTACCACGAAGTAGGATAGACTGAACTTACACCGAAATGGCGAACGGTGTGGGTTTCGTAGTCGAGAGAAGTGCACATTTAGATGAGTATGAAAAGAATTCTTGCTTGTACATTGTCAACAATTGTTTGTTTTATAATTATAATGCTCAAGTAGTAATGTTTGAACACAGAATTCCCTCACAGGGGCGGTGCAAACGGTTTAAGGAACTGTGTACAACACACTTGTTTTATGAAAGGTTTTATAAAACTTTTTGTGTACGTTTAAAAAAATCGTTTTATAAAATATCTGACCGGGAACATCCGGGAAAATGAATTGAATGTTGAGATTAAATCAGTGCTTGAGCGCAATTTTAAAAAGTAACAATTTATTATGTTGCACAATGCATACAAATGCTCAGATGAATTTATATAAACCACTTCCAATGCAATTTGGTCAGCAATGATACACTTTCGGATTTGGATTAATAAGCAGTAGATCTACCTGGAAACACAAAGAACGTTATTGTAAGTAGAAATACGTTTTGTGTCACGTTGTTCGTGATTTTTCAGTTTAATAAAAGAAAGATAATAACAACGAAGAGTTTCGTACGAGTTTCTTCGGAATGGAAGTAAAGATGGCTGACCCATGTTGTAGATTTACTGCGTATAAAATATCCTCATATTTGCGTGGACAAACGGTAGGGCGGGCCTGATGGTCTGAGACTTGCCACGGAAAATTCTTGGAAAGGGAAGTAAAGCCGGCTGACCCATGGCGTTTCTTGGGAAGTGAAGTAAAACCGGCCGACCCGTGTTGTAGATTTACTGCAAATAAAATGTCAAATTTGCGTGGTCAAACGGAAGGGCGGGGCTGATGGTCTGAGACTTGCCACGGAAAATAAGGCGTACATTGCATTAAATGAAGTGTGTGTGTAGCCTGCGGCGGCGGCCATTTTTCCATTTGTAAGGTGACCGCAGAGATGGCGTTCATTATTTATGAAGGTGTAAGGTAGTGCCTTAGGCCTGAGGTAACACGTTATGGCTTTAAGTTCCGTCACGTGACTCGTAATGAGTAACGTGACGTCAAAAATCCCTCCTGTGAACGAAGAGCGCGGTGTTGAGTGTTGGGCGAATTGTGTGCGCAGGCAGCGGCAGCAGCGTCGGCCGCGGCGGCGGCGGGCGGCGGCGGTGGCGGCGGCGGCGCGGGCGGCCCCGGTCCCGGCGCGGGCGGCGGGGCGAGCAGCGGCGGCGGTGGCAGCGCGGGCGGCGGTGCGAGCGGCGCGGGCGGCGGCGGCGGCGGCGCGGGCGGCGGGGCGACGGGCCCGCCCGGGGCGTCGCAGTCGCCCATGGCGGCGCTCATGTCGGTGGCCGACAACCTGCCCCCGGGCTCCCCGCGCTCGGCCGGCGGCTCGCCGCCCGGCTCGGCCGGCCCGCGCTCCGCCTCGCGCGGCTCCCAGCACTCGCCCAACTCCTCGGGTAAGCGGCGTTCTCACGGCAGGCGCACCAGCCGGTAGGCACTCGCCCCGCGGGCGGCCCAGCAACGCGGCGGAAGCCCCTTGTCGCCCCAGACGCGCTTGCGTTTCGCCCTGAGGAAGGCCGCAGTGCCTGATGGCGGCCAAGCAACGCTGGCAGACTGCGACGAAAGCCACTGTCTGTAGAGCCCCTTGTTGCCCCGGACACACTTGCCTCCTTTGCGTTTCGCCCTGAGGAATGCCGCAGTGCCTGACGGCGGCCAAGCAACGCTGGCTGGGTGCCACGAAAGCCACGATCTGTAGAGCCCCTTGTTGCCCCAGACGCGCTTGCCTCCTTCGCTTTCGCCCTGAGTGAAGGCCGCAGTGCGACGGATGAAAAGTCTCCCGGACGGCCAAAAGGGCAGACTTCAGTGACAGCCACGATCTAAAGAGCCCCTTGCTGCCCCAGATGCACTTGCCTCCTTCGCGTTTCGCCCTGAGGAAGGCCGCAGTGCGACGGAGGAAATGTCTCTCGGGTGGCCAAGGAGCGCTGGCAGGTTTCCACTAAATCCACTATCTGTAGAGCCCCTTGTTGCCCCAGACGCACTTGCCTCCTTCGCGTTTCGCCCTGAGGAAGGCCGCAGTGCCACGCGCGAAACGTTGGCACATGGTGTTTCCGGAGTAGCCAAATATTCACAAGGACCCCTGAATATTCACAGTCAGGTTAAACTTAATCCACTATCAGTAGAGCGTTGGCTGTCCCGGGAACACTTCTGGCCTTTCGCCCTGAGGAAGGATGCAGTAGAACATAAAAGTTGGCACGCGGTGTCTTCCGGGAAGCAAAGGAACTGGGGTGGCAAAGGTCAAGTTCAACTAAATCCACTAACAGTTTATCTTTCCCCAGACGCCCTTGCGTCATTCGCCTTTAGTCCTGAGGAAGGGCACAGTGCACCAAACGAAACATTGGCACGCGGTGATTCTCGGGCCGCCAAAGAACGCTGTTAGCTTCAACTAAATGTAATATCAGCAGAATCTTGGTTGCTGCAGAAGCACTTGCGTGCTTCACCTTTAGCCCTGAGGAAGGCCACAGTGCGACAGACAAAACGTTGGCACGCGTTGTTTCTCGGGCAGCCAAGGACCGCAGTTAGGTTCAACTAAATCCACTATCAGCATTGCCTTGGTTGCCTCAGACGCACCCGTATGTTTCCCCTTTCGCCCTGAGGAAGGCCGCAATAAAACAGACGTAACGTTGGCTCGCGGTCTCTCCCGAGCAGCCAAAGACCTCTGACAGGTTAAACTAAGTCCACTATCAATTCTATGGTCACAAGCGAAAAGTTCTTAAGTACAGGCAGTTAAGGACTTACAAATTTTTACTCTGCGACCACAGAATTAGCAAAATAAACCAAAAAAATACCTAGAGAATGTCTTAGTATAATAGTATTATTCAACAAATATTGCCCAAGTGAATTTCTTGAAAACAAGGACGTTAGGAATGAATTTCATGTTCGCACGAATGCAATAAAGCAATACGATAAACGAGTTCCTTACGCCAGTGATTTTTGTAAAACAGAATTATAAATGTATAAGACTAAAGTTACTTTTGGGAAACAATTTTATACTTGTGCGATATATCGCCACCTCCACATTCCTAGCAATCATTGTTATTTTATTGAACTAGTTTCGTAAGTCTTCAGATTATGTGTGATTTTCGATGCTATAAGAGATTTTTTATAATGTTTGTTAATAAGAAACTATGATTAGTGAAAATAAATGAGGTAAAAATACGGTCCACTGCCGATCACAACCGTGAGAGGTACAAGCGAGCTCCCGTGGCAGAGGAATGCAAGATACACAGGCCAGAAGCGGTTTGCCAAAACTGCACTAGGAACCACTTAGTTAAACTATCTCCAACCGCGCGCAACATTAGCTCAGTCCCTTGTGGTTGTAAGGCAATCAGCAAGCTTGTTTATACTCGCATTCTGAAGAAGCTTTGATTCTGATGGGAATGAAAATTGCGTCGCGGTGTGAGTGAGTTCTTTTAAATGTTTTAAGACAATTTTAATGTCTGTAATGTACTTATTATTTTAGTTGCTTACGACATTTTTTCTATTCAAAATCTTGGTGTTATGCTCTCTGAACTGGCTAGTGAATAAACCACATTTAGAAGGTTTGCAGAGCACGTAATTACCTAGAAGGTAGACCATAATGAAGCAATATTTTTCAAAATATTCTCTTACAAGCCACAATTGTTTACTGTTTAAAGTTTCAAATAAAAAAGTATTTAGCTCAAATTGTTTCTATATGGTCTAGTGTTTAGATTTTTATATGCTCTGCAAAACCTTCTAAATTAGACATATCGAATTGCAATAGTTTCAATATATCGAAGAGCAAAATATATAGCAAAGAATTTTAACAATAACATAAGAAAAAAAGTTAAATATTTTCAGTTATTTTATTTCAGTCATTTAAAGTCAGAATTGTTAATGGAACATTTTAACATGATAATAAAGTTATTTACAAAATGGGTGCATGAAAACTCTTCATTTTGCTGATAATTTCTGACGATTTCACAAACATATGACCTTCTCCCTCAGATCAGCCATTCCTAACGTGAGGGCTCTTAAATACCATACACATCACGCGAGGCGCTTTTCCCCCCCTTCGCTTGTAGAGCCGAAAACGCAGATTCTTGTCTCTTTGTGATTTTGCACGAAAGTCCTCATGTCCAGCGCTGTGACAGTTGCGATGATTTGGAAGGTAGTCTTGTGTCCTTAGAACCCTTTCAGTGTTGTCGGCTGCCTGCGGGACACTGGTCGTAAGTTGTTTTACTGCCAATCATACCGTGGCCTTCCTCGGGGCTTCAAATCTCTTATTTTACTTAAAATCAGTTGATTCTTGAGGGAAGCAATGCTATGATGGCCAAACGGTATACAGTGCTGTTTCGCCTAGCCTGCTGACGGCGTTTAGTGTCATTACGACGATTTCATTAGTTTGATTTGCAGTTTAGATAGCTTAATCATCACAATAATCAGATCTTCGCGTGAAACTTATGAAATGGAAATAGCTGTGGCCCTTCAATGATAATTAGAGGCATTATTTTTTTCGTGTAGCCTTTAAAAGTAACAGATTCAAAAGGAAAATTATTTTTTGTTATCTTGACGAATTGAACTGTTGAATTAAAGCAATGAAAGTAAATTACAGCGAAAGCCATGTTAAGAAATTGATATCTCCATGTATCTGTGCGCTGAAAAAGCGAAAGAATCTAACCGAGTTTTGGATTTATAAGAACAAATTTTACACCAGGTTTGAATTTTCGCCCATTCTCTGCTTTTAGAAAACCTATTAGTTAACGCTTTAATAACGTTAAAATGATAGTGTATTGTCAATTGATGTCTTATAATTATAAGAGGATATATATTTAAGTTAAAACATAATTAAAAATTAAATATCTGATTTTTATATTTACGCGAAATTGCTGATTCTTTTGTGGGAAATTACGGAAAATTGAACACGAAAAACTTCTGCCTCTGAAAAAATGCTAAGATCTATTGCGGGAATGCAGAATCAAATGTGGTCAAACCTTGCAGGCTTTGAGCAAGTGTAATTTCAGGCTGCGTCCAGTGAGAATTTTGAAAGTGGCGACCATCGGATACCATCAACCTACACTGCAATTTATACGAGACCCCAACTCTCTTAAACGTGTGCAAAGTGAGTTCTAGTTTTGTGAAAAGTGAGAATGTTCGTTATTTCATCAAAATATCCCGTGAAACTTCGGATAGTTTCGTGTGAGAACTACAGAAGTGATTTCGTTGATAATTCACGAACTACCCGAAATCAATGTCTAAAACTTGGTGAAAAAACTAAGTTTTAAGCTGGCTAAAAATGTACAATTTGATGATTTTTGTTTAAATATACAGTGTAAATACACTCTGTAAATATAATTTGTGGATATTGACAATAAACAATGGTTGAAGGTTATTGTCTACTTCTTTTATTCCTGAATCCAGTATCAGGGGTTAATATTCACGGCACAGTATAGGTCAGGCCTGTCCCATCCAAATGGTTCACGGCCACTTTGATGATGCATACCGACCGTTATAGCTGGACCACGCGTGTTTTAAAAAAAGAATAAAAATACGAAGTGAATAAACTTCAATTTTACCCTTATCATTCAATATAATTACTTCTCGTGACTTACTGAGATATTTGCTTGTTTCTTTCACGTTTTAAAAAATGTATATCTATGTTAGACGTTGCACATCCCAGCTGGTTTTCTAACTTAAATTGTAATATCAGTTCATGAACCACGTGATTTCTTTTTAATAATAATAATAAGAAAAACCATTCACAAACATGTAGATCGAAAAGTTCTTACAACTCACTGTGAAACATATCTGATGTTAGAATATTTCTTGGATGTGCTATAAGTATCATCCTCAATAAAATAACACATTTACACACTACTGCATGTAGGTTCGTATTTATAATTCAGTTAGAACTAAAAGTTACTATACTTAATACCCAATGAGACGACTATCTAGTTCCGCACTGCACTACTGAACTCTACCCTACACTGGACTGCAGGGTGAACAAGAAATCTGCCGAAAACCGCCGTGAGAAGTCTCCTAGTTTAATGCGGAACAGAATTTTGGGGCGACAGATATTACATCGAATAATTTGCCACTAGAAGTAAATCCGTTTCTTTTCGTCATTACAGGGCAATTCTGATTAGAAATTACTCTAGTAGTGTATTAAAGTGATTGTTGTTTGTTGGCGCATAGTCATTAGGCACGTAGGGGAAGTAATGGTTCTCTTTCACGTATCATCCCAGAATGTTTCCTACAAACATGTACCATACGCTGTGTAGGTTTGTCCAGAAAAAAGTCAGAGCGCCTTCCCATCTTGGAAGGTGACAGTCCTCACTGAATGGAACCAAGACTTCTCAACTTTCAGAAGGATGTTCCAAGTCTGTTCGCAGGGCCAATTCAGTCCTATTTTTTCACAGGGTCCACTTGACAAATAGTCCATGTTTTTACTAAGATATCGATTTATTGAAGCCGATTTTTTAAAACATGGATGTCTTGTTCTCGATGTTTTATTTTTTAATTATAAAGTAGCATAATAACTAAAAACCAAAATAATGTTCAATTATCAACTATTTGAAAGTTCTTTGAGGGCGAGGTGGCCAACGGTGAAAAATAAGGTAGACGAGTTTTCTTCGATAAATGTACTCTATTATATTCGTATCAACCAATTAGATAATAAAACTTGTGTTCATTGTTCTGATCATTTTTGATCAGCTTTGTCATGTCAGGTAATTCTGAATTATAAATTAATAAACGTGGCCACTGTTAAATTACCCCCCTCCACACACACACACACATGTACGTACACACACACACACACACACACACACACACACGAATATAATTGTGTGAGGTTACTAAACCGGTTTTAAAAACATCGATGATCAAAAACATCGCAATAAATTATTCGGGTCATTTTGCGCAGCGAAGCATACAGCAATCGGTCGACCACTCTTTACCACTGATAAGCATCTGCGCATGCGCAAAGACTCAAAATTGCTGTCGATTGCTACAAAAAGTGCCTGTTAACATCGCCGTTTCTATTTTGGAGATCAATGTTTGGAATCATCGATGTTTTGTTGGCGACAGGGGCGCTCACAAAAAACAAAGAGGCCTTTGTCTGTAGATCGATGGGAGCCTGTTATTTCAAACGAAAGTTCTTCCTCCCCCCACACACAATACATAAAACAGAATTCATTTCTTCGTGCACAGAAATAACTGGCAGCGGTTAATTTTAAGTGAATACATTGTTTTTTACTGGTAGGTTTCTGCTTGTTATTTGCCTTGGACATGAAGGTCAACATACACTGCACAACTTACCTGGATCGAGATGATTGCGGTTACGAGGGCAATATGAAAACTGTTGAATATTGATACATGTTCTCTTACGGAGGGAACTACGAAAGGGAATTATGAGAGGGAAATATGACAGTCAAGTTAAGGAGTTAATTAGTAAATAAGTAAATTTGAATCATTCAATTCAGGTAAAAATAAAATCTTGTGTGTACCACGGGGGTTAACTGGATGTAATATTAGTTTAGTGGTGAGTTATAGTTGACATTTACATAATTGAAATGATTGACGGCGTTGTCATTGTCAACAATATTATTTATTTCAATAATAGCAGCTTTCGATGGCTTAGCCATAATCTTCAGTTTTATACCGTCTGGTAGTCGTTTTTGTTACTTCCAGACAGCAGAAAACTGATGATGGCTAAGCCATCGAGAGCTGCTATTATTGAAATAAATAATATTGTTGACAATGACAACGCCTTCAATCGTTTCAAATATGGATCTAATAATCTGAAGCGACTAGAAGGCCTTGGGGCTTTTTGTTGCTGCCCCATTGTTAGTGCCCTGAAGCGTAAATGGGGCTGGCTGGGGAGTGGAGAAGCTCGTTGATGCTGATGTCGGCTGCTGTCGCAGGCTCGTCCTCTGGTCGCCGGTCGTCGGGCAGCCGGCACGTGAGCAGCACGACGGTGTCTTCGTCGGAGGCGGTGGCGGCGGCGGCGGCGGGCGGCGGCGGCGGTGGCGGCGGCGGCGGCGCGAGCGGCGACGCCAGTGGAGGCGGCGCGGGCGGAGGCGCGGGCGGCGGCGGCGGCGGGGACGGCTCGCCCGCGGGCGGGCCCGCGTCGTCGGGCGGCGGGGCGGCGGGCGGCGGCGGCGCCGTGCCCTCGTCCACCACGCTCAAGTGCACGCTGTGCCAGGAGCGCCTGGAGGACACGCACTTCGTGCAGTGCCCGTCCGTGCCGCACCACAAGTTCTGCTTCCCGTGCTCCAGGGACTCCATCAAGCGGCAGGGCGCGGGCCAGGAGGTGAGCCTTTTTTCTCTTTCTTTCTCTCTCTCTCCCTTTCTCTCTCTCTCTTCCTCTCCCTCTCTCTCTCCCTCTCCCTCTCTTTCCCTCTCCCTCCCTCTCTTTCCCTCTCCCTCCCTCTCTTTCCCTCTCCCTCCCTCTCTTTCCCTCTCCCTCTTCCCTCCCTCTCTTTCCCTCTCCCTCTCCTCTCTTTCCTCTCCTCCCTCCTTTCCCTCTCCCCTCCCTCTCTTTCCCTCTCCCTCCCTCTTCTTTCCCTCTCCCTCCCTTCTTTCCCTCTCCCTCCCTCTCTTTCTCTCCCTCCCTCTTTCCCTCTCCCTCCCTCTCTTTCCCTCTCCTCCCTCCCTCTCTCTCTTCCCTCTCTCCTCTCCCTCTCTTTCCCCTCCCTCTCCCTTCCCTCCTCTCTCTCTTCCCTCCTCTCTCTTCCCTCCCTCTCTCCTCCTCCTCTCTCTCCCCCCCTCTCTCTTTCCCTCCCCCTCTCTCTCTTTCCCTCCCCCTCTCTCTCTTTCCCTCCCCCTCTCTCTTTCCCTCCCCCTCTCTCCCTCTCCTTCCATTTATATCTGCTTGGTCCGAAAGCCCTCAGCAGCCGAGTACGATACATTGAATTATGTTAGCATTGTTTAAGAAACATTATTGGCAGATAAATGACTTGAGTTCATGCATATTAAATGTGCGAAGCCACATCGGGCCCGTGATGATCAGCACCGTGATGATCAGCCCGTGATGTCGAAGCACTGTCGCGGTAGTTTACGCTTTAGTCTATTGTCGTGAGGATTTTGTTTTCTGATTTTGAAATGTACGGCTGAGGGAATCTGGAAAAGTTTAGGATAGAAGCGAGAGGATAGGAGGGAGAAATGGACGGAGATCGGAGTAATGCCGAGTTCATTATGTAACTGGGAGTTAGGTAAAAAACAGGGAGCTTTTGTGATGTAATGGAAGGAATTTGTTTTCGAAAACTTGCATTTTATGGATATTTGACTTGCTAGCTGAGGCCCAGATAGGAGAAGCGTAGGATAGAATTGGACGGATCATTGATTTGTGAATGTGAGTAGCGGCAGGGCGCGAGGCAGGAGCTGAGGCCCTTCGTTTGTTACTGCCTATGACTGGCAGGGGTTACACTCCCGACGGCGGCAGGATTTTCGTCGCTAGCCAAAACGACTAGGGCGAATTCAGCCGCTGTCTGGAGGAGAATTCTAGCGGCTGGATGCTCTGATCGATAGTTTTCCCTGGTTTCTCCGATCAACACTTGGCGAATGCCGCCGCGCGCGATCTTTCCTTCCCATTCCTTGTCCTTTCTACCCCTTGCAAGCATTACTGTGCCACACATGCCGGGAGACCGTTCACGTAGACGGCACGTTAACTTCGACGGAAACGTTAAGTTCACTTTAATGTAAATGTCACATTACTTTGTTAATGATATCGCATTAACTTTGGCATTGACAACACGTTAACTTTGACGTTAACGTCTAATTGCTACGTAAGTTTGACTAATAAAACGTAAGCTTGACGTAAACGCCATGTGACCATGATGTATAGATGTCATATTGGCTTTGACGTATACCGCACGTTAACAATGGCATAAACGACACATTACTTTGATGTTGATGTCACATTAACTTAGACATAGACAGCACGTTCAATTTGACGTTAAGGTCAAAGTATTACGAAAGTGTGACTAATGAGACGTAAAATTGACGTAAACGTCACGTTACCTTGATGTTGAAGTCACATTAACTTTGTGGTAGGTGGCACGTTAACTTTAGCGTAAACGTTAAATTAAGTTTATAAACGTCATGTTACTTAGTTGTGATTTCACGTTAACTTTGACGTCGTATTAAATATGATGTAGTCACATTACTTAGTTGTGGATGTCACGTTAAATTTGACATCGTCAAAGTAGTATGAATATTTGACGTAATAATTTGTAAATTTGACGTAAACGTCACGTTACTTTGACATGGATGTGTTATTGACTTTACCGTGAACGTCACGTTACTTTGTAGTAGATGCCACATTAACTTTGACGTAAACGGCAGGTTAACATTTGAGCCTTTTTGCAAGTTGTGAATTTTGAAAGAACACAATTCCAAAGAGAATTCTACTGCGCATGCGCGGGAAACTAATAACGGAATTTTGACCGATAGGTTATTCTCCTGTTCTTTTTCATTTTCGTCATACACGATTGTAATTGTATATGTGACTCAATAAATATTATTATGATTATCATTATTATGATTGACATTCTTATGATTATCATTATTATGATTGACATTATTATGATTATCATTATTATGATTATCATTATTATGATTATCATTATTATGATTATCATTATTTATTATGATTATCATTATTTATTATGATTATCATTATTTATTATTATCGCCATTATTTATTATTACCGCCATTATTTATTATTACCGCCATTATTTATTATTATCATCATTATTTATTATTATCATCATTATTTATTATTATCATCATTATTTATTATTTATCATTATTTATTATGATTATCATTATTTATTATGATTATCATTATTTATTATGATTATCATTATTTATTATTATCGCCATTATTTATTATTACCGCCATTATTTATTATTACCGCCATTATTTATTATTACCGCCATTATTTATTATTATCATCATTATTTATTATTATCATCATTATTTATTATTATCATCATTATTTATTATGATTATCATTATTTATTATGATTATCATTATTTATTATGATTATCATTATTTATTATGATTATCATTATTTATTATTATCGCCATTATTTATTATTACCGCCATTATTTATTATTACCGCCATTATTTATTATTATCATCATTATTTATTATTATCATCATTATTTATTATTATCATCATTATTTATTATTATCATCATTATTTATCATTATTATTATTAATTTATTATTATCATCATTACTATCATTATTATCGTTATTTTATTATTATCATTGTTATTATTATTGTTATTATCATTGCCATGTGGGGTGTTGCAGGTGTACTGCCCGAGCGGCGAGAAGTGCCCGCTGGCCAACTCGAACGTGCCGTGGGCCTTCATGCAGGGCGAAATCGCCACCATCCTGGGCGAGGAGTTCAAGATCAAGAAGGAGACCTAAGGCGGCAGTCGCAGCGGCCCGAGGGCTCCTGGGTTGAAGGTGGCACCCGCGGTGCTGGTTGTTGCATGGCCCGTGCAGGGCGTGCAGCGCTCCCTCTCACAATTGTCTGCCCCCGCTTCGTTGGGGTCCGTTTCCCGTCCCCGCCCAACGGGCCTGTTTATGGTCTTTTGGCGTAGCTGCAACACGGAACGCGCTTTTGTTGTGGACGGTCCGGTTTTGGATGATGAAGAAGAAGAAGAAGAAGTGATATCGGTCTCCGAGGATGGCGGTTTTTGTGTATTTTATTCTTTTGTACAAATGAAGAAAAAAAATTAAAGTAAGGAAAGAGATGAGATAACCATGTGATGTGTTATTTTTAATGTTTTTTCATCCCAAAAATGTCATTGGAATGCTAAAAAGCGGGTTGATGTTGCTAGAAGCACTGATGTTTGAGTCGATTTTGGTGGTTGCGCGGCTATTGCTGGAAGCAAGGTTTTTTGTAAAATAAAAAGTGATTGAGTAATGTATAATTTAGGAAAGGATAGATACAAGTTTCTTCAGGGCATCACTTTTATTCAATCTTTCTTCCCTAATACGACACCCTCTATGCTAAGAGGCTACGGTGAATTTTCTGACTTCACCCTGCTTTTTTTATATTGAAGTTTCAAGTGATGTCCTTGTGTATATAACTAATACTTGATGTGTATATATACATATATTATCAATATATAACATATTGAGATGAATACAATCATTAATTGTGAAGATGTTGATACCAGGTGATCTTTGGTAGAATACCCAAAAGAGCATTGAGGTACATACGAGTGCAGATATGCATTCTTTGATCAGTTGTTTGTTTGCTTGTTTGTCTGTCTATCTGTCTGTCAGGTGTGAGACTGGGCTAGCTCTGATATTGATTGTAACAGGGTTGCCAATTTTTTTAGAAAATACTTTTTTTGTATAAATATTACTTATAAGTGAACATGCCAACCAATCTGTACAAATTTGCCGGTTATGTGTGAATGTTATACTAACTGTTGATAGTGAAGCAGTTATGCTGTATACATTTTTTCTTTATTTTTTACAGTAGTGTGAATGTGTGAATAGAAGATAGCAACAAATATGACTATCAATCATTACATTATGTTGTTCCTCTGAAGTGTGTGTTATTGCCACATTTGTTTGTGACTAAAACGAGGATGACTACCTGTCACAAGGAAAGGTGTGTCGCGGACTGAATCTCTTTGATGCGAATGTGCACGTGTGACTGATGTATAGTTTGCTTTCGTTTGCTGTGATCCACAAAGTTATCAAATGATGTCTTACTTTTTGTTATATTTGAACCACAGAGAAGAGAATGAGGTGTTGCATTTTGTGGATTGTCGTTGTCATAAGTATTACTTTGCGTGCATTATATTTCCACTTTTCTAATGTTTTGGTGGATATGCTTTTAAGTTTTATTTGTGTACTTAATAGGCTGAAATGAATTACTTTCACTGTATTGATTCCCAGAAATTTAAAACAATCAGTTTGCAATGAGCATGTAAGGAATAGCAGCCGTAAGATTGTTATGTAAATCACACACTTCTGCTGTTTGATTGCAGTAGGTACAACATGGTGATGTGCACTTTTAAGAGTGATGATGTTGACGAGTCCAGTGAATGTTAATTATTTTGTTGCTGCCACTCAACGATGTATCATCATAAACAGATTTAGAGGCATTATATGCTTTCTTTTGATCCTTTTGTTTATACAGAATGTTTTAGAATAAATGTTATAAATTTCTAGGACATGTAGTGGGATCGAAAATGACAACTTTTATACAAACCTAACATAAGTTATGCATGTGGTGCTTGTCCTTGATTGGTAGACAGCTCGTAATGACTTGGTTTGGTGGGTCTATGAAATATGTTTGATTGTGCCAGAAACATGACCCGAACAACGTGTGGGTTGCCTTCAAATTAGGTATTGGTGTCACATGTCTAATTTCATTAGATAAATTTTCCCATCGCATAAAATGATTTTTTTCAACTCCTGTACATGTTCTAGAAGTTTATAACATTTAATCTGAGACAACCTGTTCATTGTAAGCAGTGGAATTGAATATTCTACCATCCGCAATCAAGGTCCTCATTGTTGTGTTGTACATAGTTGTAGATAAGCTGACAAAGTTGTATCGTCATTGTGTTGGCGTTATGGCAGTCCAGTGCTTGTTAGTATGAAATTCCTCCATTTGGGATTGACCCCAAGGAAGGATTTTTACAGTAGTGGAAAACTACGACAATTGCTCACCTCAAGGAACGCAAGGTGTTTTTTTCTGTACTATAGTTTTGTAAATTCTAAGAGTTGGATGTTTTGAAAATGTTTGTACTATAGTAGGTAGCCTCTTGCATGAGCAGAAGTGTAGTGTAGACTAGGACTCTTCTTGGCTGTATGCGAAAGATGTTGGCAGAAGTTTTGTTTTCCTTGATTTAATGACAGTTGTTTAATGACAATTGCACTGTATGTCCTGTACTGAGCCATGCATATTTAGGAAATATTGTTTTGACCAAAATACTAATGATAAAGGAAAATGACATTTTGTGGCAAATTTGATTTTCATGAAAACAGAAACAAGTGGTTTGATATCAAGAGATTCCTAAAATAACTATGGAATTTAAAAATGGTTCATTTTGTCACCATTGTGGTTGCTAGTTAACCTTATGAGATGCCAGGTCACGTTTCAGTTGTATCAAGTTTCGTAGAATGGTGAAAGCATTGGCCCCAACTCCAGCGTGGAGTCAGTATCTCTTTGAATTTAAGGTGTATTAAGTAATTTCTACCATTCTATTACCCTCTCCCAATAATTTGGTAGTTGGGAATGCGATACATGATGGAAGAAGTCTTGATTAATGATTTTCATTCAATGTGTTAATACAAATAAGGGATTTGAAATTCCACACAAATTTCCTCTGTGTGCGTTGTTAGGAAGTGAAAATGCTAATTGAAATTCTTTTAGTTACCATTTTGTTTATTTCATTATGGGCAAAATAATAAGAACTTTTTTCTCTGTTTTGATTTGTAACTTTAGGACACAGCCGCAAAGAATCCTTGTCAACACTCACTGTAACCATGCTAATTGTGGGCATTGGGACAAGTACCTCTTTAGTTAAGTGGGATTGTCATCCATACAAAGTGCAGAAGGTTTGAGAAATACCATAATAAATGTAATAGTAATTACAAAAGTTCCGTAGAGGGTGCGAATTGATGGGGATGGTAAGAGTGGTTCCTTCCTACGCAGTTCAATGTCCCCCGCAGGAGAAATTTTTAATTTCTCCTTGCCAGGAATACAATGAATCCATATTAGGAGTTGTACTTATGATTTCAACACTCAAAAATGTTGAAGTGAAGAAATCCAAATGACAGAAATTAGACAAAACATTCTTGAGAGCAATATTAGGATTCATTCAAATTGTGTAGCGAAGGTAGTATTTGTTTCACTGTCCATTTTTTGATCATCCCCTATTGAAATTTTGAATATTCCCTTTGGAAAAAAATGCCAATTCACACCCTGATTTCGTGCTGTTATTTTGGGTCTGATCAGAGATGTCCTTGTTGAGCACGTGTCTGTTTGACAATGGTACTAATGGAAAGAAATTTAATTGAAAACCTAGCAAACACTTCTGCATCATTTGGGTGTATTTCTTTTAAGAACTTAAAGGAGCTGGATTTACAGATGGATATTCCAGGAAACTGAAAAAGAATTGAGAATATAATTGGATTTGAAAATGTTCATGGAAGAGTTTACAAAAATGGTTTTATGTATGTATGTGTGTGTGATTATGCCTGGAGTTTGAAGTTGAAATCTTGTGATAATTGACTAACTTGTGAAGGCTGAGAAAATTTTCAGATGTCAAAAAATTGTCAAATAAATCCTGGAAAACCAGACTGGTGTTACTCTATCTGTCAACTCTGGGGTGTCCATGAAAAAAACAAATTGTGGCTCCCTTTAAAACAAAAGATTGTGATGAGAAAACAATGATAAAAAGTGTTTAAAGGTATTTTTGGGAGTGCTTAACCTCTCCTAAACAGATTTTTGATGCTTATAATCGTTATTTTGGTATAATTCTACTGTACATAATTGATTAATATGACAGAATTTTGTTGTGCTGTTTGTAAGATATCATTAAACTAAATAAGATTTATGGCTCAAAGAAGCTTTTTAAGACTTTCCAAATGGAATTACTTGCAAGTTCCAGTTAACTGGAAGTAGGCAATTAATTTCTGTTGGAAAGTAATAAAAAGTTTGTTGAGTCTTAAATCTTATTAATTTCAATTCATAAGATCTTACAAATTTTTTAAAACTCTGTTGTTATGTTTAAAAAAAATTGTAGGAGAGTACCAAAAATAACAATTTTTTTGTCCTGAAAACTGGTTTTAGGTAAGTTTAGTCCCTGCCAAAAATACTTTTAAGCCTTTCCCCATGTCTTCTTTTTTTTTCATCATTATCTATTGTTATAAGGGGTGTTGCCATTTTCTCACAGACACCATTGTGAACTCCTTTTTATAGGATGACTATTCCTAACAAAGGTCATGTCCCTTAATAGATTATGTGTTTTTGTAATGAATACTACTTACATACTTCTAACTGCATATGTTCCTAGCTGAACTTTTCTACCTTTGAAAGTTTTCATCATGACATGACAAATGCCAGTTTGGATGTCTCAATTTGGAGATGTTCTCTGGCTGCAATTTGGTACACATGTCTTCAATTAGACTAGGCTCTTGTAGATACCCCATGGTTTTCTTTCATGTAGTGATGTTGCGCAAGACTTTTATCAGAATTGTTGGTAAATTAAACTTCTTTAAATGAAACCATCTAGTGACTTCGTCTCCCATTTTTTGCGCAAAACTTATAATTTCTCTGTAGTTTTCTGACACTGCATTGTACAAATTGTAGCAAACCCTTCACTAGGATATAATTTAATATTAAAGGATAATATTTGGAAGAAAACAAAAGAAATTTATTAAGGGTGGAGATGAATTGGAGCTGTTAATTCCAGACATTGATGAGTAGCGAAATGGGTTCAGGTATCCTTTCTTTAGTTTAAACCTTTAATGTGAGAGGCGAATAAAATATTAATCTCTAAAGTTCTACGGAGAACTCAAACTCAAACAATATTCCTGGCACATTTATCAAATCCTTTGCAGTTATTCCTAACTTTTCATGAAATACTTAGGACGAATATCAGCTACAGTAAGCCCTTGTTAACAAAAATTCCAAGGAACTGAAATAATTGGTGTTTATGTTACCCGATTATTATATGAAGGACTTGGCACTAGATCGTTCTGTGCCACATTGAATTCTTTAATAAAAAATAAGAGGATTTCAATTTGACATTCCTTTTTACAGAGTAAAGTAGTTATGATTTCGTATTATGGCATAGTTGGTTACTCCATCACCACAGTACTGACTTAAAATATAATAATTGATGATGTGGCAAGAGTATCAGAATATTATAGTACTGTTGTTGAAAATGTGGCATAGGAGTATCTAGACCCAAGACTTTCTTGTATATCCGTATTACTATGTTTCCTTGCCAGAACCTAAATTTTGTTTGTATTACGGTGAAATTTTGTGTTTTAGGGAGTAGGTGCTATCAAGGGTTTATTGTACTTCATATTGGTATTAGCCTTCATCAAAATTATTGCCTTATTCATGATTTATTAATGGATTCTTTATCCATACAAGTTGAGCTGACATTTTACTCATATGAGAAAAACAATTTTTTTATGTCTTAGGATACTGTTTGAACAGCAAAGATTTTTCTTTGCGTATTAAAAGAAATTGTAGAGCTCCTTTGAATACACCCTTTTAATCAATATTTTATCACATTATGAAACAATGAAATTGCACTTGTTATCCAGTGCCTTTTTGGATCAACAATTGCTTGTTTTCTTGTATTTCTAAACACGGACATTTTCATTTCTTATATTTTTTTATCATTCTTGTGTTGCAGTATTCTCTTATTGTTGTTTTAGAAATGAAAAAGAACTTTTGTATTAACATGAGCCCCCTCTAACTTTCCAGCCCCAAATCCTTTTTTCTTGTTGCCAGCTCGGCCAACATCCTTAGAGTAACATATTTTTGTCCATATAGATATAATGGCACACAGCGTAGTAGGTATCTATTAATTGTTCTTCAATGAATAACAGATTTGGGGATGTAGAATAACATTTATAATAATCCAGTTTTAATGTTGATTACTTGACAAGCAAAAGATTTATTAATTTTTTTTTGTGATAAAGGCCTAAACTGTTTAAAGTGGCATTGCACAATAACTGATCGCACATGTTGTTTGATTTATTTCTGTACATTTAGTGGAATATGTTTATGAGTACAGATCGTTTTAAAATGCATGATGTTTCTTGAAAGTAACATGGCTACTAAAAACTTGCTCCATATTTTAATCTCCAGTTGTTCTTGTGTGTAACATTCCACTATGCCACTATTACTGTATGGACGCATTTCTTGTTGAGAAGATTTTTCTCACTTGCTGAACCGGACATCTGTTGTTCAGGGAATATTGTCTCTTTGGAGCCTTCACGCTGATGCTAAGCTAATTCTCATGTCCTTAACCTCTTCCTTCTGTCCTCACAACATTGTATTGTAATGACTAATACTTGAGCGAAGACCCTAGTCATCTCTTGGGCTGCATCCATTGGCAGCCCTGGTTAAACAAAGGAACTCCAACACTCGCCTGTATCATTCTGAGAAAACTATAAAAAAAAATCGCAACCCTCGTAATGTAGCCTGTAGGTAAGGTAGTTGCCTGTTTCAAACAATGCAGGGGCTTTTGTGACTAGAAGTGTTTCCGATTATGTAATTCTTTGTAAATAATGATGATGATGATGATGATAATGATAACTTATGAGTTCAGGCTTTTGAGACAAAGTTTAATGCTTCGATCCAATCAGTGTTTTTTCTTCCAGTAGAAAAAACATTTTTTTGTTTTTTATCTTTCTTATTCATTTGCAAGTTGAGGTGTAATTCACATGATATGAGATGTGTATTGGATGTGTCTGTAGAAATTTCATTGCTATAATTAAATTTAGAAAATTCATAATTTGTATGTTGGAATTAATAAATCTTTAGTTGCACTGATGGTTGTAAAACAAAATTGACTGAGGAATGAAGAAATGTCTATCTTTGATGAAATAAAATTTGTACTCCATGATGCAGCTATTGTGTTGGAGAGAGTTATTTGATTCTAAAATTAAATGAATTTGATACAGGGTTGTGGGTAGAAATAAAAAGCAAACCTTTGGATTGACAGAGAAAATGGGTGTGTCATTTCAAATGGTAAAAAAATACACCTGTTTGTTCCTCATACTATTAGCAATAAAGATTTTTTGATCATTTGGTATCAGAACCAGAGATTCCATAGAAAGTGTTTTTTGTAATTTTTCAATTTTCTCCCAGCCAGCATATCACTGCATTTTTGGGCACATTTCCAAGACTTGAAGCGTTGTGGACTCTGGGTGGGGTGGGGGAGTTATTAGTGTCATTCGCAAATAGTAAGTGCACTGCAATTCTGAAAGCTGGCTGGCAGAGTAATGTGATGACCTCAAATTGGGTGAGATCATAGGACCACATCCATAGGACTGTTGTATTTTGCACTCCTATATATGAGGAGCATTATCTCAATAGTGTCTGTACAGCATAAGTCAAAATCATGCAAATTTTTCTTGAAAGTATCAGATCAATTGGATTGGTTCCACAAAAGGGATTACTTTGGTCACAGAATCCTCTGGCATATTCCTATCTTGCAAAAAGGGCTCCTCTTTGTAGCTTTTAAGAATATTGTAATAGTGATAACATTCTTACTGATCTACGCCCCAGTTCGACTCGAAACGGGGATGTCAACTGAACTTTTAATTTTCCTGTCTGTGTTGTTGCATTCTCGAAGATGAGATGGCAAGACCGGGTGTTACCTTGTGATTGTTTCCCAAAAAGCTATCCTGGAGTTCATACGAGATATCTGAGCACTCGATCATTAAAGCATGAGTAGACACACAAGAAGGGAGACATAATTCTTGCATTATAGAATCATCTATGCCTACTACTGTTTTTGAGAAATTAATGGCTAGCCTAGTGTGAGCTAGGGATTGTAATTGCCCAGAAATTTGCTGTGTTTGTGTTAGTAATTTGTTTCATTAGTTTTCTTTTGTGCTCTCTGACACGACATACGAGTGTAAATGTTTGGGTCAATGCTGCCTGTTGAAAAGCTAGGAAATCATTACTTTTGGGATAGCATTCTGTCCTTTCTCTGTGATGTCGGTCGAGTGGGCAGATTCCATGCATGAACTCTACATGTGTATACTTTGCCAATTTAATGATGTAAAATTATTTGGCAAGTTGATTGCCAATATATTATGTTTTGTTGGGTTTCATGTTATACAAAGGCCAACTTGTGAAATTTACTAGTTTATGAATTATTTAATGCATCATAATGGACTGACGCTATTATTAAATTTTTTAAATAATTTTTCTTTTTTTATACATCCATTTTTCTCTTTTGAATCAGTATTTCACAGAATTTACTAAATTATGAAGAAAAGATACCTTGATGTTCTATTATTATGCATTACTTTCTGCTAGAAGGGGAAGTTTGGTCATTTGTAAATAACCATAACTTGTGGTACAAAATTCTTGTTGATTTGCATTTGTTATTATTAGAACAAATGGAAGTTGTGAATGCAAAATAAGATAATATTTAATTTTCTGAGTATCGGTGAAGAGAATTGTTCTCAACTCAACTCAGTATGGTCAATGAACCATCTCATCTTTGTGAAGCGATGAAATAAAACTTCAAATCTTCCCTTTGGTACCTTGTTGAGGTATGTCTTAGGGAAGTGAATGTTCTTTTAACATTTAGGTTACGTGCAGTGTGAATATATTCTGCTGTTACGCTGACAATTTCTGAGATGATTTGTGTGATTTGAATTTTTTATGAACACGATGTTATGTGAAGTGAAAATAACGGACTTCTACCAGAAGAAAACATGATGATGATGATGACGTTAATGAGGAAGATAAAGAACATTTACTATTATCCATTCTCTAGTTTATTGTCTAGTACATGGTATAGAATTGATGTGTGAGATACAAATTGATACTATTTCATGGATCGCGTCCATTCTGCGACCAGCTTTGTACATTGTAGGCTGAGGAAGTGCAGCAGATGCTGCTGCCCTGAAATATTGGTGAAGCTCGTGAAATAAAATATTTTTCGGTGTTTACAACTTTTTGTTCTCTCTTAAGTGTTTATCTCCGTGCAGTGCCGGAGCAAGATGATTTTAGACCCTGGGCAATGCTGAAATGTAGGCCCCCCTCCTGCCCCGCCCCTAAAAATGTGCATGTTATCTCAAGACACTATAAGTTGTTTTATTTCATTAAATAACAAAAATTACAACGTGTAAGTCAGAAAAAGTTTGGGGAAATATATTTTAAAGTAAAAGTATTTAGTGATCAAATAACGCAATTTCCATTGTGAGTTTAAAATGCTAAAAATATTTGTTGTGTTTAGTTTCTGTTTTATAAAATCACTTGTTCAATACATGAAATAATAATATGAATTTCAGTAGAAATTATTTTAATGTTAGCGACATTTGATTCATTTCATAGAGTCCTACCGTATGAGCAATGACTATAATTAACAATTTAAGGTAAAAAATTAGTTGAAAATTTTGTAAAATATTAGATCACAGTTCCGCAACGTATAAAATTACTATAACGATCTTCTTGAGATCCAATTTCTTTTTCAATCTTTTACTGATATTTTCCCATTAGTCCTTTAGTCCTAATGTGGGGCCCCTTGATTTGCAGGGCTCTGGGTGATTGCCCAGTCTGCCCATGTTTAGCACTGGCACGGTCTCCTTGCAGTGGCATAGCTAAGGGAGTTAGCATGACCATCCACACTCCTTGAGAAATGGAAGTAAATTGGGGTTTTCAGAGTTGGCCATATCTTCCCCAACCCAAAATACTCACCTGGGTTATTAAAAAAAGTATCACTTTTTTTGGTTCCAACGGTCGTGGAATAAACACTACTCTTACCTAGATGAAACCATCAGCTCTAAAGAGGAGTAATAATTAAAAAATCAAAACTTAGTGTCATTGAGTTTATTGATCCAATGTTTCTGTAGATCACAAGTTTAGTTCCAAAGTCAATTTTGTTGATACAAATGTTATAAACAATCAATTCTCCCATTATTACTTCTTTTAAGGCTGATGTTTTCATCTCAGTAAGAGTAGTATTTATAGCATGACTGAATTGAAATGAATCATGAACAATAATTTAAAAGAAAGGCAGTCTATCTTAAAAAAAATCTAAAATTGCTCAAATACCAATTTCAAAAATGTTCATTCTACATGAATACAGTTAACTTGTGTATGTCAATTTCCATCTCTGTACATAATCCTTCTCTTGCTGACACTTAGTTTAGGTGCATTTTCTTTGCAGGCTACATTAAGTCACTGAAATCCCTATCAATTGAAATTATCAGAATTGAGAATGACCTCAGCACCTTGATAAACAGCTTCTAGTTAATTTCCTCTTCCTTCACATTCATAGTTTTTTTTCTCACATCAGGGAAGTAGTCTTCAAATGATGAAGCATGTTCTAGCTATGCCACTGTTTCCTAAACCATTCACTGTTACAATCTTCATCCGTTAGCTTGTGCCAAATGTATTAAAAGGTTATGAAATTTAGTAGTGGAATAATATTTTGAAAAGATGAAGTGAATAGGTTTCTACTTCTAATTACTGTTTGACCAAAATACAAAGTACTTAGCATGGCAGTGGGTATTTTCATGTTAAAAAGTTTTATTTCTTTGTTGCAAGTTCATAATAAAAACAAATATTAAATATATTACAGTTGTTCGGCTTGCCCATTTTGGGGCAAAGAAAGTTAATTGTAAAAGAATCAATTAAAATATGTGTTTAAATTTTGTTTCATTACACCATTAGGTTTAATTATCATCAATCTGATGCACCAAATCGGGATTATTATGTAAATGTTGAGAAGAGAGTATAATTATTTATGGTGTTTCGCCAAAGTGCCAGTAGGTGCATTCAAATTATCACAAAAGCATGTTGTTGTTTTGTGTTTTTCTTTCTACAATTTTTCCGGAATATCCTAGATGGAACCGGCTAAGAATTGTGCCAATATATTTCTCTTGTCAAGAGAAATCGAATGAGCTTATTATTGATCATGGTTTTAGGTGCTGTAAGTCACCACAATTGCGTTTTAGCTATTAAAAACAACAACACGATTTAAATCAGGTGCGACTGGTCATTAAAGGCTGTAAGGCGAAGCCTCTCCTAAAGAAATTGTCGCCCAAAAGAAATTTAAAAATATATTTATAAATATATTTACTTATTTATAATCTGAGTTACATTATGCAACAGTCTTATAAAAATTTTTGTTTGTGAGTTCGATAACGGTCGTCCGTAGCGCATTTGAAGCTGTTGACAGGGAAGACAAAAGCGTTAGGCTCCCACTTCATTCCGCCATAAGGCCAGTGTAAAACGACGAGGCGTGACGTCATGCATTCACTGCACAGACCGGCGGACGAAGGCTGCGGCCAGGCAGCCTTCAAAGATGTGTAAGGCCTGAAGAAGGGCGTTCTCACTACTCGCTGAGCTGCACAGTAATGCTATCTAGCATTTCTGTTGTGGCTTTCGAGTGGAAGGATATTAAATTGCGGCGGCCGTTCGGGTTGTTGTATCTACTCTGTATCTAGGGACTCCAATACCTGTATCCGAAGATATTATGTATAGATATACAATGCATGCAATGTAATGCAATATAATGCAATGCATTTGCAGCCTTCCCTATTTTGAAAACCGCGAGCCGCGACTGCTTTAAATTGTCTGTCTTTAACTGTCTTAAAATCTTGTAGATGAATCCGTGGGAGGGGGGGAAGTTCCCCATCAGGAAACCGAGACATAGGAACGATACCTTGTTAAGTTTCGATTGGAGGAAAACTGATTTTGAGATTTTAACGGAAATGCATGTTTTGGAGTCCCCTGATACAAAAAAGTTTTAATATGTAACGTCCATCAGTTTGTCCCTCTGTGAACATCACTAGCACCTGAACTATATGTAGGATGTTTCCAAAATTCCCCGATCGATCTTGCCTCAACTCAAAGCCTTGTGATTTTGAAAATAATTCTTTGAGTTTTGGGGGGCACTTTTACTTGAAACATTTTAAAACCTTTCCCAAAAATGGCTTTAGATTTTTTCTTTAAATCTATATATATATATATATATATATATATATATATATATATATATATATATATATATATATATATATATATAAGAAAGTCGTGTTAGTTACACTATTTATAACTCAAGAACGGCTGTACCAATTTGGCTGAAAATTGGTGAGCAGGAAGCTTAGAGCCAGGAGACGGACATAGGATACTGTTTATCCCGTTCGACAGCGTTCCTGTGTGAGAACGCACGTTTTTGCACGTTTTCGCACGTTTTCGATTTCGCATGTTAGCGGTCATTGTTGCCTGTTGTAACCCATTGTTGTAACGCCGCACTGATAACAGAAGGCGATAATGATAGCCGCCTTTCGTTCGCCGTTATATCTATGTATAATCGTGTTAGTTACACTATTTATAACTCAAGAACGGCTGTACCGATTTGGTGAGCAGGAAGCTTAGAGCCAGGAGACGGACATAGGATACTGTTTATCCCGTTCGACAGCGTTCCTGTGTGAGAACGCACGTTTCTGCACGTTTTCGCACGTTTTCGCGTGATTTCGCATGTTTTCGCGTGATTTCGCACGTTTTCGCGTGATTTCGCGGGTTTTCGTATGTTTGGGCGGAACGGAGTTCTCTGTTAAGGCGGAACAGAGTTCGCCGGGTCAGCTAGTTTCTTATAAGAATACAATGGACTTCCGTATTAAGATGACGTAGGTTCGATTTTCACTGTTTCCTCTGAATTTTCAAAATTTGCAAATGTTTGAAATTGTTTGGACAACCTTATACTACTTGTATATTATTGAAGACAGATATTTCTTCAAATGGTTTTTTTCTCCACAATTAGTTTCGTAAATAATGTCATGTACTTTTTTTAAAAATATGAGCAGTTGTCGTGTTATTTTGAATGTATTTAGACCAACTTTAAGTAGACGATCGGCTTAAGAATTTTCAAAAACGGCTTCAGATATTTCTTTAATCTTTTCATACACGTAGTGCTAAATGCCCTGAATAACATTACGTGAACGCCATTCGATGTATTCTTTTGATTTCACATTTTCGCCTAATTCTTGCGAACTATAGAGAAAGCGTTGCAATGCTACGGGGAAAGAAACCTTCGATTTTTCGACAGAAAAACACTTATTGCCGGATTCTGGTAACGAAAAAGTGAATAAATCTTGTTCCTCTATGTAGTATATTATTTCCTCTAACATGTTAGTCAGAAGGCATGTTTTGTGGGTCCTTAAAGCAGAAAAATCTGTTGACGGCAAAACGTCTATCCATCCGTCTGTGGACAACGCTAGCGGATAAATCGTAAGCAGGCAATTCACCAAAATTGATAATCCTCGATTAATCTAGGAGCACTTTACATGAAGCCTCAACATTTTCAAAAGTATCTAAAAAATAGCTCCCAAAGTTTTTCTTTAAAATTCGTTCGTCTGTTGGAGCAAAAGACGCATAAAGATATGGCGTAGGCTGCGTTTTCGTTGCACTCTAAATTTTCGAGAATTGCAAATTCAAATTTTTTCAGCGTCTTCGTACAACTACAAGAATGAAGATAGAAATGTTATCCTTAATGAAATCTGTTCATCAAAAATAGATCTTCAAATAAGGTAATTTTCAATTTTTCGACCACATTTTTAGCACCACGCGTAAGGTAGCGACGTTATGCACGAAGAGTCACGTGACAGACCTTGAAGTCATAACGACTTATCTTAGGCCTAAGTACGACCTTATACCTTCATAAATAGTGCACTCCCATAGGAGTCTCTACGGTCACCTTACAAGCGGCAAAATGGCCGCCTAAAAGCAGGAAACGTTGGGGATTTTTCCATCTCTGACAAACCGATTCTCGTATGTGAGGCAGTTACAATTATTCCTTACTAACTCCACTACGCTGGCAAGAAGTAACAGGATATGTTGGAGAAGTGATGGGAAAGAAATTCACGAAAAAGAAGTTGAAATCATATCTTCGGGATAGGTTATGTCTTACTCTCATAATGAACAGTTTGAAAATATATTCTACGTTCTCAAGAACACTCGATTCAAAATTCCAGAGTGCATACTCATCGCAGAGGGCCACAAAATCTAAAACTCCGAACACAATGTACATTTATTATACTCTTGTCTCGTATCGTGGTTTAAAAGTCTCATCGTTAGCCTAGACCGATAAATTATGCAACTTCTTTGTTCAACGCTTGAAATGTTTCTTTTGTTATAATGCATAATGCAATGTGCCAATTGCTAAAACTCTTCTGAACGTTGCTCATTATGACCGTATAAAGTCGTTAGTCACGTGATCAATAGAGTTTAAGGACGTCTCCTTACGCCTGACGCTAAAACTCCCTAATAACTGATGCTCTTCTTTGGCGTATCCCGATATCATTTTGTGTCCCATAATTCTGAGGTTTATCGCTCCGCCCGACCGTTTCTGACATCGGCGGCTCTCTCGCTTGAAGCGTTCGCCCTCGATGATAATTCGCCACTCAACCGCGCGAGCCTCTCTCTCTCTCTCTCTCTCTCTCTCTCTCTCTCTCTCTCTATCTCTCTCTCTCTCTCTCTCTATCTCTCTCTATCTCTCTCTCTCTCTCTCTCTCTCTCTCTCCAATCTCTCTCTCTCCAATCTCTCCAATCTCTTCAATCTCTTTGGAGAAGTGGGGAAAAGAGTACATAGTTTCTAGGGCAGTGTTGAAAGCTGTTCACTACCAGTCTAGACATCTTATTGGATATGTGTATTATTTGTTTACGTTCGATCCTGTGATAAACTCAGTGTGTTCCTACTCTCTTACAGTGGCGGCTGCCTTCCAAATAATACCACCCATCTTCCGTTTCTTTTTGTATATTATTTCGTGTTAAAATAGTTATTCGCCAAGTGATTCTCCGATTTGAGAATTTAAAAAGTCCAGGATTTCACGTCTTGTGTTTTCCATAATTTGTTTGGGATGTTCGAGAATTGTGTCCTATTACAGCGTGGCCAAATTTGGTGTTGGCGTAAGCTCAAAGCTTTGGAGTTGTGAAAATTGCAATATGGGACTTGCAAATGGCGGCTGACTGAGGGTGCACCCTGGGCTCGGTGACTTGGGAACTTGGGAAAGGTTCTTTTGCAGGATGTCCAGCGCTACCTACTGACGAGTTTTTGAACTCCAAAACCGTTTCCTCCGATTCGCGTACAGGATGAGTAATATACAAAATCTATTCCGTGATGAAACACTTTCTTCCACCATGACCCGTTAAAACACTCTATTTATACATTATATTCACTGCTTGCATATTTCTATTCAATTTTGTGCCTCCCCTCAAAATTGTTACTGCTCTCTTACTTTTATTGTAACAAGTCTGTTTGAAAACACTAGCGACATATTTAACTGAGGCGTGCTCGCAGTTCGCGCCTCGGCCGCTGATTGTCGCTGCTGTCGCGATGTGACGGTGGGTTGCGAGGCGGAGGGGCGGAGGCTGATAAAGCCGCCGCGTCCTTCCTTTGTTTTGCGTCCGGAGGTGAGCTCTGCCGTGCCCTCTCAAAATGCCCTTTCGGTTCCTCCCAAGAGCACGATCAGGGTGCGAGTTGACAGGGTGGGGATGTAGGGAATCGCCCAACAGACAGTTTGATGTCCACTGCTGAAAATCCGCCGTGAAAGGAATAGAGTTAATCCACATTAGATGCCAAGCTTGTTATTCCCACACTTTGAAATGGTCAAATCAAGGAATTCAAATCAAGAAAATTGGACAAGAAAACTTCACCGAATGTTTTGTAGAATCCTTGAAACGTTTGGCGAGAGTTGGCCTTCGTTTTAATCATCAATTCCTCGATTCATCTTCAATGCTTCAATTCTTCAATCATGAATGCCTCGATTCTTCCTCTCCTGGAAGTTTTACACGGGAGAAAATAGATAATTCGCACTCTGAATATGACGCCAGTTCTTTTGATTGTTCGTAAAATAAAGAATCTTTGTATAGTGACTCTTTCCCTGAATCGATCGTTGCAAAAACTGACCCTGTTGTCGTTTACGCGGGAATTTCAAACATATTTTGAATTAACCATGTATTGTAGACTCGTGAAACCACAATAGGTACTAACAGTGCTAAGTTTCTGAGGAAACGGTTGGAGGACGTGTCCTTTAACAATTTGAGCACACACAATTAAGAAACAACTACATTTGAGTAATTTCAAAAGACAGTAAATGTAGATATCTACGACATTAGCAAAAATGGTAAAATATATTTCTTTTACGTATTGGGTAGTTCATCTGCCAGGTTCCTTTTTAATATTAATTCTAGATATGGTACACAATCTAAACATTTGTTTATTTTCAGGTACATCATAAAATAACGTTATGTTGTTATTATTATTATTATTATTATTATTATTATTATTATTATTATTATTATTATTATTATTAAGGTTATACTTTGTATATGTTAGATGTTGGTAATAGAGTAAGACTGAAGATGTTGACTGTAGATGTTGGTGAGAGAGTAAGACTGAAGTTCCTTTTTCCAGAAAATCAGTTGTGGGTACTAGTTTAGGGACAGATTTTTGGTCTGCTCGTTACCAACATTTTTAAGAGATTCGTATTTGTAACGGTGGCTTATTACCTTCTCCAATGATTTGGTCAAAAGTATAAACGTGGTGAGAAATTACCAATGTACACCCTTCAAGATTGAAGTTAATAACACAACTTATGGTCATTTTCCATTCGTGAAATTAACACTAGTAGGTTTGAACTAAACATCTGGTATGCACCAATCAAGAGGGCGTATCCCCCCAAAATTATCTCTTTTTCTTACTACCCCCTCCCTGCTGGCCTGACAAAGGTGCAATATATCAATTGTAAAAGGCCTTGCCGTGTTTACATGGATCGCGAAACACAATAAATTAATAATTGGCTTACTCTGATGTTTTTTGGAGGTAATTGCATTCGTGGAATAGTCTTTTTAAATACCACCCGTTCATTAGAAATTTACAGATAAAATTCAATGCAGACGAGGTGTTACATATGAGAGATATTTCGTTAGTGTACTATGTGAATTTACAGTTCAATTTTGTAATGTAAATTTCGTGTTGTTACAAATTATTTTTTAGAAGTAACTATTATCGGAACTGATATGACTTACGTTTTACGTGTGTCTAAAAACGGGAAAATTATGCTGAGTTTCCGTGGAAATAAAACGGTGATTCTTGGAAAATGCTGAGAAGTTGTAGTTATGAAAATGGGTATGAGCTTCAACAGTGAATAGTTGTGATTTATTAGAATGCTATACATTTTCTAGGATATACTACATACTTGGTGTGCCTAGGCATACCAAGGCATAAATGGCCTCATGCATTACCATTGGTGACACCAGAACCCAGCGCTTAAATTTTGATTGTATTAATGTTTTTGACAATTTTGTTAAAAAGACTTGAAAACATTCAATATTCAATTTCTGGCTCGAAATGAAAAAAATCGACTTTCAACATTTTGTACTTAGTGACAAAACCTATTAAATTTGTATGTGAAATGAAGGCTAATGAATCTTGATAACATAATGTATTAAACCACCTTGTACCAAGAGGGAAAGTACCACAAATGTTTTCAAAATGCATTCTGAATATTCAGTTTTCGAATGAAGTCTCATTTTTTTTATCCACATCCAAAAACGCTCAAATAACTCAAATTGCAAATCACATACACCTGTGATAAATTGCATCATTTTGATAAAATAAAGCACATAATAATCAATATAAATGATTTCCAGCTTCCTAAAAATATTGAAACCCATTGGCGGCGGCAGGATTTTCGACACTAGCTTTCCAGCTTGGTCGAATTCAGTCGCTGTCTGGATGAGAATTCTAGAGGCCGGCTGCTCTGATCGGTAGTTTTCCGTGGTTTCTCCGATCAACACCAGGCGAATGCCGGAGCAGTACCCTAACAAACGGGCCACGGACCGCGCGCGATCTGTCCTTCCTTCCTTGTTCTATCCTCTCCCCGTACACACACACTTACACTAACATGCACTACACTACCACATATTCCGGTCGGTCCTTAGAGCTTGTCCCGGCTGGGGCGGTGCCCCGCTGGTGGGACCTGGTTAGGGGGAAACACTAGCCTAGGTAGGTAACATGCGCTACCACATATTCCGGGGGGATCGTCGCCTTGCCGCGAGCCAGGCCGGCTGGTGGGGGTCCAACTAGGGGAAACCCCACTAGCGAAAAATCCATCAACGCCATCCAGCGGTCTATCACCGCAATTTTTAGACTAAAACATGCACTGCCGGCGGACTAATGACCAAAGCAGTTGACGCGCCCGGAAACACGAAAAAATCAATCTATCAATCAATCGCTGTCTAGGGTCATTTTTAACTCGCGAGCTAACGCCGTCTGCCGGCCAACGAGAGAATTAATTTTTGCGCGGACTTCATTAGACACGGACATCGTCAGTCAGTAACATATCTCCAAGCACAGGATTTACGTGAAGTATTTCATAAAATTTTACCACTTATAACAAATGATACATTTTTGCCAGTGAACATTAACTGTTGCATACCGACAAAGGCCATTTGCGTAGCGAATATAACCAGTACAAGTGACACTAAATCGCAATAGATTGGTGTGGAAACTATTTTAAAGTAAACTGAAGTGGCTCAAAATTTCACCTGGGGTCCCATACATTTTTCTTAAAATTGCTCTGACCCCTACAAGACTGTGAACCCAAGTTTGATTTCTATAATTGCTTTTGAGATATTTAATTGCTATTTTGCTTAATTGCTATTGATCATTTAATTGCTATTGCGATAAGGGACATTTCGAAATTAAAATACTCATCAGTTTTGCATTAAACAAATTAACTTATTTTCCATTGCTCATTTTAATGGAATATTGATATCGGATTTAGATTTGACTCGACGTTTTTGACAGGTTACATTTAGTAATTTATAAATCTGTGACAGTAAGCAATGTTAATCTTCAGAAGGTAAAAGAAACAGGAAGCGTGTTATCAATATGAATATGAGTTATAAGATTTTGAAAGGAAGTTAAAATTAATGATGGTGCCTGTTCCATACTATTCACTTGTACATCGGCTTTTCGTAAGCACTGTAATATATTCTATGAACATATTTTATATTTAGAATAAAATTCTTTCATGTGGTAAAGTCTAGTGTACAATTACTTCAGTAGAGATAGAACCTTTCAGCCACTTCAAATTCTTAAGATCAGATCGTTGACGTTGTATGGTCTGAAAATGCTTATAGAGAACAATTTTAAAAATAATAATGAATTTTTATTTTACATATTTTCCATTTTTTCTTACATGTTTTGGAAAAAATAAGAACATATATATGTACATATTTTGCATTTTTTTACAATAAATTCCGTTCCTTACCACTCTAGTACTGAAATAACGTACGAGGCGATAGCCGTCGGTGTGCGTGGGTGATGCAGATGGAGCAGCGGTCGGCGGTCGGTGGGGCCAGGTCTCCCGGCCTCCCTTCTGCGATGGACGACCCTCGGTGCGGCTGCAGGGCGGGCACCACCCAGCCCAACTTCCGCTCCCTCTCGCCCGCCCCCGCCCCCACCCCCACCCCCGCCGCCATGCGAGGTACGCCGCCACGCCCCCCCAGCAGACGGGTTGTCTGCCGCGAGGAGCGTGTTGCTTCCACATACAGATATATAGACAGGTAGAGATAGAGAGATAAATAGAGAGAGATACATAGATAGAGAGATAAACAGATAGAGAGATGCTTTGTTCTACAATTGGGCAGATGCTGCCCAGTGCCAGAACGAAGGAACATGAAAAAACAATTACAAATAAAATGCAATATATATATATATATATATATATATATATATATATATATATATATATATATTATTAATTTATTTATTTACGTCAAAAACAGTTAAACACTGTGTGTGACATGCTACGGGGAGAAGTTAATTTTGTCCATGCTATCATAATTCTGTGATCCATACCCTAAGCCATAAACTACCATAACCAGGTGTCTCCCACCAGCGGGGTACCGCCCCAGCCGTGACATGCTCTAAGCTCCCGACCGGTCTCCCGTCATGTCTGGTAGTGTAGTGCGTGTTAGTGTAAGTGTGTGTGTGTAAGGGGAGAGGAGAGGACACGGAAGAGGAAGGAAAGATCGCTGGTGGTCCGTGGCTCGTTTGGTAGGGTACTGCTCCGGCATTCGCCTGGTGTTGATCAGAGAAACCACGGAAAACTACTGATCAGAGCAGCCGGCCGCTAGAATTCCCTTCCAGACAGAACTGAGTTCGACCTAGCTAGTGTCGAAAAATCCTGTCACCGTCGGGACTCGAACACCAGAACTCGAACTCCAGGATTTTCCGGTAAGAGGCACTTCAGTGACATCAGTTGATGCACTGAGCCACCGCTCCGGGTGCGGTGCTCAGCTTGTGGGAGATACCTGGAGGTGAATCTCTCTGTAAGCCCAAGTATAGGGTGCGCGGGATCTCAGCGACCTGTGGGAGAAGAACAAAGCCACCTCTGAATTAAAAAAAAAAATAATCACTCTAATCAATGACCCGAGCAAATGACGCGTCCGGTAACTCGAAATAACCAATGAATGACACCGCGCTCTGAACTCCGAGTTGGTTTTGTTGAGCAGAATTGATACTTCAGTGCATGATGTCTAGAGTTGCCAACTGTCCTTCATTTTGAAGGACAGTGCTTCATTAACGTGAATTGTCCTCCCGTCCTCCTTTTTATTTTAAATATCCTTTTATTAAATTTTTAACATTTGTTGTCGATTATTTTATCACGTGATTAACATCTGCTATGATGAATCGTTTATTGTTCAACTTTGAATAGAAAAGGTGAATTTCCTTTTCCTGAACGCTGGCACACGCACGTAACACACGTATACATGATAGTGTCTCTTTCTAGCGACTAAAATAAAAAAAAGACGCTCTGACCATCTTCATCTGAATTTTGTGATCGAGTCTTTTCACTTGAATCGCAAATTGACCATTGTAGAAATCACGACCGTTAATAAGTAGTAGGATAAAGGATCACGGGATCGGTCAATTAATGAAATACATTAGTTTGCCAACGTTTCGGAATATTTAATTCCTTCATCAGGGCTGACAAAAAAAAAAACACAATCACAATAAATAAGGACAAACTCTTCTGAACAACAACATAAATTGCAAATGGAAAGAAAGAAATAGTGGTGATGTTCGTCTAAATTAAATATGAATAAAAATAAATGTGGTGGTGCGTCTTTTTTCTTTTACCGAATGTCCTCCCTTTTACATGTACATTGTTGACGACCTTGATGATCTCCGCCTGCCAGCTTCTGTCCCCGTCATCCACCTCACGCCCGCTTCCCCCAGTCCATCTCCTGGAAGCAGCGCGAAGACGTCGTTAGACGCGTCCTCCGGGGTAAGAGATGCAATGACGCGGTCCCGTGTGGTAGATCTTTCGAGCCCGCCTCACGGGCGCTTCATCGGCTCTAACCGAACATTGGAACTCCCCGCGGTCAGTTTTCCTCTCCGCGCTTCCCAACTGATCCTCTTTCACTTTCCGGTAATGGAAAGGTACATTGAATAGGTACATCCTCCGGGGTAAGAGATGCAATGACGCGGTCCCGTGTGGTAGATCTTTCGAGCCCGCCTCACGGGCGCTTCATCGGCTCTAACCGAACATGGGAACCTCCCGCGGTCAGTTTTCCTCTCCGCGCTTCCCAACTGATCCTCTTTCACTTTCCGGTAATGGAAAGGTACATTGAATAGGTACATCCTCCGGGGTAAGAGATGCAATGACGCGGTCCCGTGTGGTAGATTTTTCGAGCCCGCCTCACGGGCGCTTCATCGGCTCTAACCGAACATGGGAACCTCCCGCGGTCAGTTTTCCTCTCCGCGCTTCCCAACTGATCCTCTTTCACTTTCCGGTAATGGAAAGGTACATTGAATAGGTACATCCTCCGGGGTAAGAGATGCAATGACGCGGTCCCGTGTGGTAGATCTTTCGAGCCCGCCTCACGGGCGCTTCATCGGCTCTAACCGAACATGGGAACCTCCCGGCTACATCCCGCGGTCAGTTTTCCTCTCCGCGCTTCCCAACTGATCCTCTTTCACTTTCCGGTAATGGAAAGGAAATGACTCATTTTTATACGAGATTTTTGCATTTTTCGTCGATTTCAACTAATAGGTACGATTTTTACTTTTTCCATAATTTTTAAAGCATTTTTCACTGATTTCATAGATTTTAGTATCATTTTTAATGGTATTGCTTCAAATAATATTTACAAGATGTAACAATTTTTCTCCACAGAAATCCTGAGTAGCGTACTCGATTTCTTCCCTCAGAAATTGTAATGTCAGCCGTTGTATGTAACATCAGGTTCCTGTGACGCCTAGCACAGTCTTTGTTGATTCGGCGGCCAATTTCAGGATAACTAAAAAAAGAGATTTTCTGGTGAACACTCCAAACCAAAAGTTTGCAAGCCGAGTTCACTTGAACAAAAGGAAGAAGCGTCGATTACATCAGTAGCATATCCAAGAGCGTCAGTTGTACAATCGGAACTGGATTTAATCCAATTTTTTATTTCATTTTTCTTTTCTTTTAGTACATTTTAAAACCATTTTAAGGTATATGTCAACTCACAGATAAATTCTAATAATCTACTTTTAGCTCTTAATTTAATGACGTTAATATGAATATACATTGGAAACGTAAAATAACATTCTAATTTTCGAAATAAAAATTACTTTTTGACTTATACGAGTTTTTACAGTGTTTCTCTTGTGACACAATATCTCAATTAATATTTAATATATTTTCATAATTCTTTTTCCAGAAATAAATAAATGCTTAATTATGTAAACCTCAATGTTTTTTGAGAAGTTAAATTTTAAAGGGTTTCTTTTAATTTTCTTTTGGATGCATCTCTACAAGAATTGTATAGTGGAATATTATATGTGGATTACATAATAAGCTGAAATATAACCTGTAAAATAGAGAGAGAATCATTTCAATATCTCTATTAGTTCCAGAGTTATGATGTATTTCTTTAATCAATACGCAAGAAAAATAAACTTTTCCGGAGAAGTAATTGAAGTTTGCATACCTACAGTGTCCCTGCAGCAGAACTTACACCTCCTTCCACTTCGTCTTCCCTCTTTCTTTTCCTTCCTCACAAGTACATTCTGCTGCGTTGTTCTCTGGTGTTTTCAATTGAATGGCAAGTTTTTGTTTTTTAATTTCACATGATTGCGTTCCCAAAATCATCTACCAAAGGGGCGTGGCAAGGCGCCATCTTGAAAACAAGATATTATATCGCCGAAAAGATCGCAGATAGATTTCACCCCAAGAAAGTAATAAATGATGCATTCAGAACGACAAAAAATAAATAAATAATGCAATTTTCCATCATTCTTGGTCAATTTTGAGTAAACATATACCTTAAGAGCATTTTATTGATATTTTTGGCCCTGTCTTAAATCGTCGAAATTCGCCCGTAGAGGAGGAAACGCCTATGCGGCGCTCCGGCTCTCACTGTCGCTGAGTGGCGAATCCTGAACATTATTTTAAGTATACCGCACTTTACGGAAGCTGCCTCTACAATTGTCTTTTATTTTGAGCTTCTCTGAAGTCCCAATACTATGGAATTCCGTCCTTAATAATTGTTCTAAAAGACAAGTACACAAACCACTGACTTACGGATCATGAACACACTCCATTTTCACAAAAACTTGAGAGAAGCTTCATTTACGAACGACCAGAGAAGGACTGTTTACCGCAATATTTTGCGATACCTACCAACCGTCCAGACGCGCATTCTCCCGTCTCCCCGCCCTTGAAACATGAAGAGCTAGAGGTTATCGCAGCTGGCATGCGGTGACTTCGCCTGCGCTAGCGAATTCTCTGGACAGCATTAACAACTGTTCAGGAACTTCTCCCTCTACCGCACTTCATAGCGCTTACGGATGCGGAAGACTGACTGCCTGTCGGTAGCAAAACAGTTATTTTTTCGCATCTGTTTCAAAAAGCTTCCAAAATTTCTAATTTTGTAGAGGATTACGAAAGTTATGAAATATTTCTTATACAATTGGAATTACTAGGTATACCGACGGTATACGCGGTGTATGGGATAATTCGCTGTCTTGTTGCTTTGGCGGGCGCGGTGTGGGCCGTGAGCGGAGTAGTTCCAGTTCCCGCCGCGGTGCGCAGGCGCGGCGCGACGAGCGGGTCTCGTCGCTGGTGCAGGGGCTGTTGCGCGAGATGGTGGAGGAGTGCGAGCGCGCCCCGCCCCCGCCCCCGCCCTCGCCCCCACCGCCGCCGCCGCTCCCGCACCCGCTGTCGTTCGCGCCGCCCCCGCCGCACTCGATCGCCCGAGCGAGGAAGCTCTCGAGGTGCGCGGCGGGCGATCGCTCTCACCTCGAGGGCCTAGGCAGGATTTTCCGCACGAGCTACAGAGCTTGGTCGAATTCACTTGCTGTGTGGACGAGAATTCTAGCGGTCAGCTGCTCTCATCGGTAGTTTTCCGTGGTTTCTCCGATCAACACCAGGCGAATGCCGGACCAGTACCCTAACAAACGAGCCACGGACCGCGCACGATCTTCCCTTCATCTTCTTTGTCTTATCCTCACCCCCTTACACACACACTTACACTAACATGCACTACACTACCACATACTTCGGGAGGCCGGTTGGGAGCTTAGAGCTTGTCCCGGCTGAGGCGGTGCCCCGCTGGAGGGAGAGTCCTGGTTAGGGGGAAACCCCACTAGCCAACGGTAGGTCGGATCTCGCCATCCAGCGGGGAGAGATCACCGCCATCTCCCGAGCAAAAAACACCACGCGTACGGAACAAATAACCATCCTCTAGAACTCTAGGCCGGCCTCTAGACTTCTCGTCCAGACAGCGACTGAATTGGACGTACCTGAGAAGCTAGTGTCGACAATCCTGCCGCCGTGGGGAGTGGGAACCTAAGACCTCCCGATCAGAGGCAGAGCAGTGTTATCAGTTGATGCACTGAGCCACCGCTCCCGGGCTGTTATTCATCATTTAATCAGGTAGTGGTGCACGGGATGATATTCTGGAGCCGAAGAAAGCGTACGCAGCTTGTATTTTTGCCCCATACGTCACCTACATGTTGCCCAGTTGTTATGTGGTGTCGCCGAAGTGGAGTGCGGTGGAGTGTGGACGGGCTGTGGCGTGCGCGCAGGGAGTCGCGTGCGGGCACGGAGACGGCGTCGGCGTCGGAGGCCACCTCCAACGTCAGCGACGTCACCGTCACGCGCGTGCGGCAGTCGCTGGACCCGCAGGTGCCACCCGCGCCCCGCTCTCACTAAGGCTGTCTCAGAACGCACTTCCACACCGCGTTGATATACAGGTGTCTCAGAACGCACTGTCACACCGCGTTGACATACAGGTGTTTTAGAACGCACTGCCACACCGCGTTGACATACAGGTGTCTCAGAACGCACTTCCACACCGCGTTGACTTACAGGTGTCTCAGAACGCACTGCCACACCGCATTGACATACAGGTGTCTCAGAACACACTGCCACACCGCGTTGACATACAGGTGTCTCAGAACGCTCTGCCACACCGCGTTGACTTACAGGTGTCTCAGAACGCACTGCCACACCGCGTTGACATACAGGTGTCTCAGAACGCACTGCCACACCGCGTTGACTTACAGGTGTCTCAGAACGCACTTCCAAACCGCGTTGACATACAGGTGTCTCAAAACGCATTGCCACATCGCGTTAACTTACAGGTGTCTCAGAACGCACTGCCACACCGCGTTGACATACAGGTGTCTCAGAACGCACTGCCACACCGCGTTGACTTACAGGTGTCTCAGAACGCACTGCCACACCGCGTTGACATACAGGTGTCTCAGAACGCACTGCCACACCGCGTTGACTTACAGGTGTCTCAGAACGCACTGCCACACCGCGTTGACATACAGGTGTCTCAGAACGCACTGCCACACCGCGTTGACTTACAGGTGTCTCAGAACGCACTGCCAAACCGCGTTGACATACAGGTATCTCAGAACGCACTGCCACACCGCGTTGACATTCAGGTTTCTCAGAACGCACTGCCACTCCGCGTTGACTTACAGGTGTCTCAGAACGCACTTCCACACCGCGTTGACATACAGGTGTCTCAGAACGCTCTGCCACACCGCGTTGACTTACAGGTGTCTCAGAACGCACTGCCACACCGCGTTGACATACAGGTGTATCAGAACGCACTTCCACACCGCGTTGACATACAGGGTATCTCAGAACGCACTGCTACACCGCGTTGACATACAGGTGTCTCAGAACGCACTTCCACACCGCGTTGACTTACAGGTGTTTCAGAACGCACTGCCACACCGCGTTGACATACCGGTGTCTCAGAACGCACTGCCACACCGCGTTGACATACAGGTGTCTCAGAACGCACGTCCACACCGCGTTGACTTACAGGTGTCTCAGAACGCACTGCCACACCGCGTTGACATACAGGGTATCTCAGAACGCACTGCTACACCGCGTTGACATACAGGTGTCTCAGAACGCACTTCCACACCGCGTTGACTTACAGGTGTCTCAGAACGCACTGCCACACCGCGTTGACATACAGGTGTCTCAGAACGCACTGCCACACCGCGTTAACTTACAGGTGTCTCAGAACGCACTGCCACACCGCGTTGACATACAGGTGTCTCAGAACGCACTGCCACACCGCGTTGACTTACAGGTGTCTCAGAACGCACTGCCACACCGCGTTGACATACAGGTGTCTCAGAACGCTCTGCCACACCGCGTTGACTTACAGGTGTCTCAGAACGCACTGCCACACCGCGTTGACATACAGGTGTCTCAGAACGCATTTCCACATCGCGTTAACTTACAGGTGTCTCAGAACGCACTGCCACACCGCGTTGACATACAGGTGTCTCAGAACGCACTACCACACCGCGTTGACATACAGGTGTCTCAGAACGCACTGCCACACCGCGTTGACATACAGGTGTCTCA
>BLKR01010162.1:0-67209 GCA_011170035.1 Teleogryllus occipitalis
TTATATATATATATATTGAGATATACAAATTTTCTCTCTACATTAATTTCTCACAAAGATCTTAGCGTCCGGCTTGCTGGGTCAATGGGTCACGATATATTATAATCCTTATTACCTTTATAATGGATTATAGGATCCGCAGACTATACAGCGCTGCTGGGAATCTGAAATAGAATGATTCTATTTCCTAGTTCATTACTGTTTGGATTGACTAAATGAAAGATCACTTTCTTTTCTAAAGAACAAAATTTAACAAAGTTTATTGTTACCTTTTTGCAAACAATATATAGTGAATTTAATAAATGATTTTGATGTTAGGCCTTTTATTAAGATATCTTTGAATTTAGAGTTTTATACCGCGGTTAACTTATCTATTCTTCGTTGATGTCCCTCGAAGACTTCTCAGTCGAAATATCTTGCGAGCTTTCCGTAGTCCAAAGTTCCAAGAAATCCTCTTCTGCTCCTATCCAAGATGGTGTCAAACTATCAAAATTATCAGTCCCGATTACGTCCTATGACATAGTCCCTAAACCTATAACTCAATCACCACTCCCGACAAAGTTCCAATTTATGCATCAATATTACTTCCACATGCAATATCTGCAATATTATTTACTGTCCTTAAACTTTTACGACCTACGATCCGTTCAGACACGCGATGCCGGTCAGAATCAAATCTTCCTGCTTGATTCATCCGCGAAGCTTCCTATTAAACTCCCTTCTTTTTTTTCATAACATTTGACCGTCATTCTCTCACCCAGCCAATCCATGCGTTCGTTATATTTTGGTGTAGCTGACCTTTCGATCGGCTAAACTTCTTAATGCATATTCCACCATATAGTCTTCAAATAAATGTTAGTTTATATTCATGTGACATATCGGTATGTCACAGCTTCCCCTCTCCAAGCGTCATTTGGTTTGCTACAACCTAACTAAATGACAAGACTAAAACTGAACACTTACTTCTTGCTTCTTCACACTAAACGACATTAACACTTTACACTTTGCACTGCACTAGGTCTTGTTTCTTGCTGCCTTAAAACTATTTACATTTTCCTTTCGGAATGTGCCAACAATAACCATTTCACCAGGTATCCTAATAACCGTATCTGCCTAATATTTGCTCCCCATTAACTTCATTGAATACACATACACATTAAATTGAACTCCCTACACAAACTGACAAAATACACATAATAACAAAACAATAACAAAAGAAAAACTATTACACCTAATATTTACAACTATTTACAAATCTCTGTCATGATCAGAATATTTAATCATGCGTGTCGTCCCTCATATACGGCTTCATGTTCCTGTAGTTATATGTTCCCATTTGTCGTCCGTTTTCATCATTCAAAATCGCAGCATTCTTGCTTAATACTTTACAAATTCGGTACGGACCTTTATACAACGGGAAAAATTTATAAAATAGCTTCTTATCCGCTGACGACACTTGGGGTACTCTAATTAACACTTCATCACCCTCCTTATACTCGCCTCGAAAGCATTGCTTCTGTTTTAGCTTTCTTTTGGCTGCTGCCTCCCTCAAATTGTCATAAATTATTCGCGTATCTCTCACATCATCTGGGATCCCACTTATATCTGGTGGTATCCTAATCCTTCGAAACGGATCATTTTTTCTTTCCTACCCATGTGGACCTCTATAGGCGTGCTTCGCGTGCTCCCATGCGGAACATTATTCAAAACGTAGTTCAATACTGGAACGGCCTCCATCCATCGGTTATGGCTTTCCGAAATGTAGACTCTAAATAAAAGCGAAATCTCCTTCATAATTCTTTCGCTGGGGTTAGCTTGAGGATTCCGTACCGTCGTGTAACATATTTGGATACCAATTCTTCCCATGTCTTGTTCCCATTTTCCACTAGTAAATTGCGTCCCCAGATCACTAATAATTTTTTTAGGTATACCGACTTCTTCAAAAAATTTGTGGCATTGCGTAATGCAACTCTGTGCATTCGCCTTTCTAATGGGATATAATTTTGTGATTTTAGAAAAAACATCCATTATTACTAACAAATGTTGATTCCCAAATTTGGATTTCGGCATTGGTCCATAAAGATCCACAGCGTATATTTCCTTAGTTGACGTAGGTATTATCGCTTTGCTGCTCCCCTCATACCTTTTATTGGGCTGTTTGGTTTTCTGACAGACGTCACACTTACTGATTTGCTTACGGATTTGTCGCCCCATGCCTTTCCAATAGCATTTTGATCTTAGTATTACTTCGATTTTGTTACATCCAAAGTGGCCGAAATGTTGATGCGTAGATAGAATCGGTTCTCGCCTATGCGCTTCTGGTATCCAAATTTGATACTGCGTCCCTCGTTTCCTAATCCGATGTAATAATACCCCCTCGTACATCTTCCACATTGAAAATTTCAGATCATCCTGCTGTCGGTCGTTATCCTCCGCCGAGAAATGCTCAATTATTTGCCTCCCCACAGGATCCTCTCTTTGAATTTTCGCTAATTCCTCCTTCGTCCATTTCGGTCGTATTTCCATTAACTGGATAGCATTAATATCGGGTTCCACACTACCTTCCTTTTCCTTTATCCTGATTCTCGATAAATAATCGGGCAAAACGTTATCACGGCCTTCATATTGGATGTTAAAATCAAATTGTTGAAGCCATAGTGACCATCTCAACAATCTATCGTTATTCAAATGACTTCTCATTAAGAAAATTAGGGCCTTGTGGTCCGTAATGACGGTAAATGGTCGTCCAATTAATATAGCCCGTAATTTCTGCGTAGCCCACACAATTCCTAAAGCTTCCCGTTCACTGGTAGTAAAAAGTCGTTCGCCAAGGGTCAAAACACGACTTTCTAGGGCGATTATTCTCTGCTTATTCTTTTCGTCGTATTGGAACAACACAGCTCCCATGGCAAATCCACTACTATCCACTTGTAGATACATTCTTTTGTCGAAATCTGGATAACTGATCAAAAATGTCTTCTCAAATAGTTCTTTTAATTTTTTAAACGCCTCTTGACATTTTGCATCCCACGCCCATTTCCTCCCTTTCTTTAGCAATTCTATTATTGGGTGTATTATTTCTGAATAACCTTTGCAAAACCGGGAATAATAATTGCACACCCCAATCAATCTTCTAACTTCCCTTACATTCCGAGGTCGCGGAAAATT
Source organism: Teleogryllus occipitalis (assembly GCA_011170035.1). Classification (NCBI taxonomy): domain Eukaryota; kingdom Metazoa; phylum Arthropoda; class Insecta; order Orthoptera; family Gryllidae; genus Teleogryllus; species Teleogryllus occipitalis. The sequence continues at coordinate 3,169 of BLKR01010162.1, forward strand.
CTTAATCAATTCTTTCTTTTTATCTTGCATCGACATTCCTTGATCCGATATGACGTGCCCCATAAATTTTATATTCCTCCTCCCGAATTGGCATTTTCCAATATTTAATTTTAAATTATACTTCCGAAAGATTTCGAATAGTTTTTTCAACTTCTTTAAATGTTCAAACATATTGGTAGAGAATAACACAATATCGTCGACGTACATGAGAGTAGTTTCCTTTAGCTCATCCGGTATTACATCGTCCAAATAACTGATTAAAGCTGCGCCACTATTCTTTAATCCAAAGGCCATCCTCTGAAAACTATACGTATTGCCTTCAAATGAAAAACTGACAAATTTTTGCGATTCTGGGTGTAGTCCAATTTGCCAGTACGACGCAGTAAAATCCAGTCCCGTGAATATCCGAGCTCCTTTTACCTTCCACATCATTTCATCTAATTTCGGCGGTTTTTCATGACGAGCGATGGTCTTGCTATTGAGTTTCCTAGCATCCACACAAAATCTGATCTTATTGTCTTTCTTACGAACTATCACTATTGGGCTTACATACGGTGTCATCGATTTTTTTATTATACCATCCTCAAGCATCGTGTTTATTTGTTTACGTACTTCGCTTTTATATACATGGGGGATTGGATATTGTTTCAGATTAAAAGGTTCCTCATCCATCAATTCAATTTTAAATTGATATCCCTTTACCGGCTCCCTTGAACTTCCAAAAATATCTTTATATTCATTGACTAACATTTCAATTGCTTCACTAGCATCTATTCCGTTTTCGTCGACCGCGCCCTCTGCTGCCGCGTGGATCTGGTCCCTGGTCTCTTCAATTTGTTCCGCAATATCGCAAATACACATATCTTCGCCCTCCTGGTCTTTGATCCCTAAACAATGTCGTTGCCCTTTGTCACCTCGTAACAATATACTCCTGTTACCTATGTCGACCTTGGCGTCATACATTTTTAGGCCATCAATCCCCAAAATAATTGGACGAATCAAATTCTTCACTACAATTGCCGGAAACTGAATTGTCATCCCTTGACTTCCACTTCCACCCAAATTTGCCGACTTCTCGTTTCGATGCGCCTTCCATTAGCTGTCCGAATATCCAAACTCCTAGTGGGTAGCTCCTCAATTTTATTTCCCTTTTTCTTTAACTGCTCATATAATTTTTCCGACACTGCACAAACATTAGCACCTGTGTCAATTAAAATGTCTACAGGTATATTCCGAAATATCCCCTTCAAAATTAAACACGTGCTATTCTCCGCCCGTTCGTCCGTATCTTCCCTTAATAAATCTTCCGCCGATACTTCAATGCTATTCAACTCCTTAAGAACCATCACGCCCTCATTATCATCGTTCGAAGTATCCCGCCCATTTACTTCGAACACTGGGAGTTTTCCTGTTCAATCGCATTAATTTCCACATGTTCCCGTTTATTGTCCTCTTTGAACCTCCGCGGATACCCGTTTCCTGTCTTTTTATTTTCCATTTTAGTACTATTTCCCTGTCATCCTTTCTTTCTGAGCTATAATTTCCTTGGCGGTTGTAATTATTCATTGTTTTTCCCGTTCCATTGTTATTCTCGTTCCTGCTTTCATTATATTGATACCAGATACTACGATCATAATCACTATTCAATGTCTGGTCGAATCGACTTAAACGTTCGACTAGATCCTCAGAATCAATAGGCATGGAGTTCCACAATAAATTTTGGATATTTACAGGCAACTGACGAATAATAATTCTAATTAATTCATTGCTATCCATTCTGTCTTCGCATGCCTTGAATGCTGCTATTTTACGTGTTGCGAAGTCACACATATTCTCGGCTCCACCCTTCTTATACCTTTCACTCATTAATTTGTATTTTAGATCAAACTTGTGGCTTTCGTTCCAATATCTTTTTAAGAATTTATCCTTCCATTCCTTATAATTAGTCGGTTCCGGTACTAAAGAGGTCAACCAATGATGTGCCTTGGACGACATGGCTTGTTCTACTATATGTAATTTTAATCTTTCAGGGATATTATTTATCATAAAATAATTCTCTAATTTTGAAATAAACGACCACGGTTGTTCTTTCACATCACCATGAAATTTTAGGTGGCTTGGTATTACAAGCGCCGATGCATTCATTGCTATATTTCCCTGCAAACGCCACATGAATTCGTGTTCTAACTGTTCGATCTTGTCCTTAATGTCCGACATATATTTCCCAGATTCAGATTCTTGCACCATTTTAATGTTTCTAAGTCCCTCCTGGATTCGTTTTTCTAATTTACTATCCAAATTAACTAATTTAGATTCTATGTTTTCAATTTTTTCGCCATGTTGAAGCGACATTGCGTTTAAATTATCTACACGCGATTCGACGATTGTCAACTTTTCGCATTGTTGGTCATGTAAATGTCCCAATGTCACAATGCTCTCCTGTAAATTATTAACTTTGGAATTAATTTTGTCGCCAAATTCTTTTAATTCCCTCTGCATTTGGTCGACTTGATTATTAAAAGACTCAATTTTACAATGAATAATGTTGAATTCAGCCGATGTATCCATCCGTAATTGCACTATTTCCTCGTGTATTTCCTGACGAAAATTCTTCAATTCTAATGACATTTTCGATGTCATTCCTTCCAATTTAGCGTTATTTTTTTCAAATTTAGTATTCATATCTGAAGTAATTCCCTCTAATTTAGTATTATTATGCTCAAGTTTTGCGTTCATTTCTGCTAACATTTTAAGAATTAAATTATTAGGGTCCATATTTCCTAACGGTGCAGCCATTATTTCCTTTTCTTGTGGTTCAATCTCAATAATTTCACGCGAGATTTCTCCCTCGGGGTTAGTATTAGCAGACGCCATATCATCTACATTAACATTCTCCATACGCAATTTTTTTGCTCCTAGTATCCATTTTGAATTCTAATACAAATTAAAATCTCTCTGTTAAATTATTTTAAAATCACACCAATGAAATGGTCTTGGCTCTTTCTTATAATTAACAATTAATTTCAAATGTCAATCCATAAATTTCAGATTCCCTTTGGATCACTTTATTATAATTTATAAGACTAATTTTATCCGTGTCACCAATTGTTATAAATTATAACAAATTATGCATCACGTTGGCGCGCCATTTTGAGATATACAAAATTTTCTCTCTACATTAATTTCTCGCAAAGATCTTAGCGTCCGGCTTGCTGGGTCAATGGGTCACGATATATTATAATCCTTATTACCTTTACAATGGATTATAGGATCCGCAGACTATACAGCGCTGCTGGGAATCTGAAATAGAATGATTCTAATTTCCTAGTTCATTACTGTTTGGATTGACTAAATGAAAGATCACTTTCTTTTCTAAAGAACAAAATTTAACAAAGTTTATTGTTACCTTTTTGCAAACAATATAGTGAATTTAATAAATGATTTTGATGTTAGGCCTTTGATCAAGATATCTTTGAATTTAGAGTTTTATACCGCGGTTAACTTATCTATTCTTCGTTGATGTCCCTCGAAGACTTCTCAGTCGAAATATCTTGCGAGCTTGCCGTAGTCCAAAGTTCCAAGAAATCCTCTTCTGCTCCTATCCAAGATGGTGTCAAACTATCAAAATTATCAGTCCTGATTACGTCCTATGACATAGTCCCGAAACCTATAACTCAATCACCACTCCCGACAAAGTTCCAATTTATGCATCAATATTACTTCCACATGCAATATCTGCAATATTATTTACTGTCCTTAAACTTTCACGATCTGAAAACCCGACTCTGACTATCTGCACTCCACTTGCTCCCTCTCACGACCTACGATCCGTTCAGACACGCGATGCCGGTCAGAATGAATTCTTCCTGCTTGATTCATCCGCGAAGCTTCCTATTAAACTCCCTTCTTTTTTTTCATAACATTTGACCGTCATTCTCTCACCCAGCCAATCCATGCGTTCGTTATATTTTGGTGTAGCTGACCTTTCGATCGTCTAAACTTCTTAATGCATATTCCACCATATAGTCTTCAAATAAATGTTAGTTTATATTCATGTGACATATCGGTATGTCACAATACATACATGTAAACAATTTCACATACATACACAAACTTTGCAATACATTATACATTCTTAAATCTAAATACTCTCTATACATACATTCAGAAATTATCATTATATTGGAATGAACATTTACATATTTATCATATATTATTATAATGATCTTTTATGGGGGGGTTAACATGTCCTTGGGATATCGTGAGCGTATTCTTTTGGGACTGTTTAATGTTTTCTCCATTGTGATTTTTATACTGTAAGAAGAGGATGGAATAAGTATAAAAAATTTACCACAGTTTTTTTTCTTATATGTTCATTTAGGGGTTCTATTTGAAATTCCCTTTGAATATGTGTATTCGAGATGAACCAAAGAGCCTTTGCATTTTTTCGTAAAACTTTGTTCTGTATTACTTGAAGTTTTTCAATGTTGGTTTTAGCTGTGTTATTCCAGACCGGATAGGCATATGTGAGTGATGGTCTAATAATGGATTTAAATATTAAAATAACACATTACAAACTTTAGGCTGAGCGGAAGTTAATTAATGGACATTGTCGTGATGTTTTGGCATATGTTGCATTGGTTATTACTTCAATGTGTTTTTTCCAAGTTAACTTGCTATCAATGTGGATCCAAGATATTTCACTGGTGTATCGAATGGAAGTCATGAGATGGTAGTGTTATTTAATGCTAGTGGGCGAGGTAACTTTGGTTTACAGAGTAAAAATTTTGGCCTGGGTTTTGATTGGATCACTAGATTTTCTCTAACCTCTGTAACCTAGTCTTCAATTGTTACAAAGATCACTTGATAAAAGTATTTTTGTTGTTTAACAGTACACTCGTTTTCGGCTACTTTTTTAATATGACTAACTAGAAGTAGATATCCGTCGTCGTTAACATTATGAATGAATATTGGTGGAATTTTTACAGTTTTATCACTTGCTTAGAAATTTAGATAATCGGGATAATTTTGCAATTCATAACGTGAACTTACTGGTACGTCATACCTAATATTTCCCTCCGTTCTATGGTCATAATCGAAAATTTCCTCTTGTTTGATTCGGAGCACACGTTGCCGTTTAGATTCACGTTTTGTAATGATTTTTCCTAATGTTCACCCGCTTGTGGAGGCGATGATGGTAGAAAGGCGCCCACTGATCATGATGATGAAGATGGGGATCCCTGTCCGTAGAATTCACCGCCGTTTGGATTTTCATTGGTCTATATGTCACTGACTGCTCAATTAACCCTGAGGTTTCAAGTAGCCCCCAAGAGGGGGCACTATCCACACTTATTTTCCACAAATAAATCGTTGCACTACTCTTTGGTTATTGTTTCACATATTGAACAATACAGAACATCACCAAATATCACAGCTGAAAAACACATTTAAATCACATCGCCCTGTCACCTCTGTCACCACAGTTGTAACTGAACCAAGACTACTCAGTGGAGCGCGAACTGCACAGTGCCGTGGTCAGCAGAAGTCTAAAAGATAACAGTTGAAAAGAAAATCATTACAGCTAAAATTTCTCAAATTAATCTGGCTACTGGGAAGAATATCATCCCTAAACACAAAAAACGAACTCATTTTGTTTAGTCCATTATTAAAACCAATATTGTCATTTGGCCTACAATTATGAGGAATCACTCAAAATTCCAACATCGAAATACTACAACACTTCCAATCAAGCTTGAATAAAAATTTTAAATGCCTGTGGATCGAAACTAACGCAACAATACATAAATGCTTACAATTGCCAAATACGAAGAAGAAAGAAAACACTAAATATCTACGAAGATTACATTATCGTCTCATTAGATATCGACATCAATCTACTAGATAACAGTGAAACAATTAGACAACTTCAACATCATCTTTTAGACCTTCTATCTAGATTGTAAATTACTGCTTTCTGTAATAACGTAGCCCCATATATTATTGTGAATATTTAATATGTATATGCGTCTATTTTTGACGCAACGCGTCTCTAAGCCCCTTGGGGGGCGTTGAGCGCTTTGCGCTTCTTGGAGTAATCCTTCCATTACAGCGCTTGTTTTTTGGAGTAATCCTCCGTTAATATTGTCTGTCGCGTCTCGTCGCAGTCGGTTGTCAAGAGGACCGCCAGGTAGCATCTCCGCGTACGCGCCTCCTACCGCGCGCTCCTGCGTCACTACCCAGCGGCCAGAATTAGGAAGGAATAAGGATAGGGGTAGGGTTTAGGACACTTCACAGGGGTTGGACTAGCCCTTGTGAAGCAGCCGAAATCGTTTTGTTGGAACAAATTTCACATGAGATTCGACGGGAATTGAACCCGGACCTCAGTGGTGAAAGGCTTGCGACTTTGCAATGAGCCACGAGTTCAGTTTTTATAAAAATCTCATGTTATAATTAATATGTTATGTAGTATATTAATAAATAATATATAAATATATTAATAATTTCTAAAGCGTGCAGAAATTGAAAGATCTCTAAGCGGCGCGGGGCCATGTGACAGGTAAACGTGACCTTGATGGAGAAAATTCAAAAACAACGAAACCATTTTGATTTTGACTGAAAAATGCAAATAATAATTCCAGACAGAATCACACAATTACTGTGTTATTCTGCCTATTCTCACAATGCGCGAAACACCGACTATATTCTCACATTCAGTGCGCCACCGCTTAAGACACAGCTGTCGTTATGCGACAGCAAGGCACATACTGTACTATGTTATTGCAGCAATAGTGAAGATTGCTTTTTGTTAAAAGACTTAAATTATTACAGTGTTATACGATAATACTTTACTCGCTGTTTTTTTAGCAGTGTGCGAGATACTTTTTGGAAAATCACTTTGTGTGATTCTGTTCAGCAGCATTTCTCATTCCTTAACCACTCTAAGTATGTTTTATGTCACTCAACCAGCTTGGAGTGGCACTTCCGGTGGGAATTTAAGTTTTGGTTTTTACTTTGTAAGTCAGTAAAAACTAAATTTTAAACATTACAGTTAACATAGTCGTTGAATAGAATAGAATGAATAGAATATTGCATGAAAAAGTGTCACTTAAAATACATGTTTAATTTTTTGTTTTATTACCAAATAATGTTTAATTATCGTCAATAGGAAGACTTAAGTCATATTGATTCGTGTAAATGCCGGCAACAGAATAAGTCACAGAATAGTAACTCGTAGCGTTTCACCAGTGTACTCGTAGTTGTTGAAACCTGATATGTAAATGCTATCTCGCTGCCGACGCTGCTTGCACTTCCTTGTAGTATCGATGAAGAAATGAATAATTCAGTATCATCACAACATTATATTTACTGAAGCCATGTAAATTCAGACATTGTCTTATTTTTAACGTGTATCATTTCAATTATACATCCGAGAACTCTCTTACTTGTTTGCTACTCCTCACGATACATTTTAGACGGTTCCATGACGTGTGGTCTACCCAATACTCCATAGTACAAAATCATCAAAACTTGTGGAACTAGAGAGTGGCACAGAATTTCTGGTAACAGTTTTCTACTTTCTTTGGTCTGGGTTAGCTATTGCGATAGCCTCATACGCATCCCAGCTGTCAACCATCGTCGGCCCAAGTACATTTCTTTAAAAGAATTCTCAATTTTTCAGTTTCCTTGTAGTAGAAAGGAAATACTATAGTAAGAATATTAAAGAACAATAAAAACCTCGCCCTAAATGGCAATTTTCTTTGAAAAATTTGGAGCCTTTTTTTTTATGAAAAATTGCCTTTGAGCGTTACTGCAAATGTGAAATTTGAAGGTCATTTTCGCAGAAAATGTTGAGTTTTCGAAAAACTCCATTTGAAGTCATTGGATGCACTTCCACTCACAAGTGCAAAAGCGGTTACAAAGTGCTCTAAATTTGCATACTAACGACCTGAAACGTTTATCAAAAAATAGTTTTGTGTAATTTTTGAAAAACCAACAAACAAAAGAATACAGCACAATGACCTTTGTGTCATCGTAAGTAATGCATTTTTCACAGACTTTCTGCAGACATGCGACTTTCTGTAGAACCCACCCATCATTTTGCACGACAATGCTCGGTGGCATGTCCGATCGATGTGGCTGGGAAGTGTTGTATCCCCCGTACTCCCCGGACTTAAACCCTTGTGATTAAGACTTGATTCCTAAGATGAAGGAACCACTGCGTGACATACGGTCCAGATCGGTTCCAGAGATTCTTCAGGCAGTAGACCGTTCCATTCGATCTCAGAAGAACAGATACAGACAAAAGTATCCCAAGACTCACACATTGCTGGCAACGAGTTACACAAAGAGCTGGTGATTACTTTGAAGGATAATAAAACTTGATAACATGTATCTCTTTCGTATCAGTAGTAAATAAATAGTAGCCACCATTAAAGTTACAAACCTCGTAAATTTAAAAATATCTAAAAATAATGTCACGTTCAATTTTTTAAAAATATCAGTAATTTTAGCGTATTTTGAGTGAAATCGGGATCATTTTTTAAAATACACGTAAAAAAGATTTTTTCTACAATAGATTCCAAATATATTCATTTTTTTGTTCCAATAGAGCAAAGCTTGCTTAATACAATGACATAGACCCGATCTTCAATAACACCTCCGAAATTTCGAAAATTGCAAAAGTTGGGTCTTTCAAATCTACCCTACACTTTCAATATTGAAGCTAAAGATATCTTCCTTAATGCGTCTATTGCTCAGTAGGGAATCTCTAAACCTTTTATACACACGATATACTTTCTCGCACACTATATATGTAGTATACAGAAAAATATGTAATGAGGCACCGAAAACAGCGGGATTTCTGGAGAAGTATTCGTATTGAAGTTCCCTGATACCGAAAAAGAGGATAATTATTGTTCTTACATAAATATTACTTTCACTAACGTTGTGTAGACAGAATTCATGTTTTGTGCGACCTTGACAAAAAAATTGTTTACGACAAAGCGTCTGGCAAAACATCCGCCCGTCCAACTGTATTTTCGGCTAACTGTATTTTCGAAAATAGCAAACAGTGAACATAACTAAGGACAATATTGAAGATAGAGATTTTTGTCTTAAATGAAATCTATTTTACAAAATCAGATCTTTCAATAAGGTTATGTATAATGTTTAGAGAAAAAAAGTAGAACTTGAAGTTGATGAAATAGATAAGAAAAAAACTATGAACCTATTCCAATATTTTCTTTCCATTTTCACCATGAATTCAACAAGTGACGCGTAAAAGAACGAAGCGAGACTGATTTTCGTTTAAGACTGAATTTTCAAAAATGAGAAATTTAGGTACAATACGAGAAAAGGGGTTGTTGGAGCATCACTAGTTCTAAATATGAGTGGTTTTCGAGTAAATTTGAGTTATATCGTGACAATTTTGCCTCTTAAGTAAGAGAATCAACTAAGACGCTTCAAAGAATGGGGCAGGTCTCATTTTCTTTCATTTTACCCTCTGAATTTTCGAAAATTGCATCATTTAGAAATATATGGAGAGACCATAATATGTTCGGCCGAGCGACTGCGTGGTATAGCATTAAAGCCATAGACATGTGTTCGAATCTCGACGAGTAGAGAATATTTTTTCTGGCTGGAAACAATTTTTCAGGTTCAGGAAGTAGTTCTCAACTAATAATACGAGAAAGTATGTGCTGATGTAGCAATCTGCGTTTTCTAAAGCGATGTCGTGTCTAAAGGGTCCCGCCTTTTGACAATCCTAACGGTGATGCACCTTGCTTAATCGCTGACAGGTGTTAGTAGGATACCTCCCTGATTTCTGTGGCTACTGAAGTGGCATTCAGAGCCGGGAACGAAATGTTTTGTTCATGTGCAACCGCACCGCGTTCAAAAGAACCGAACGTAATAATTGTGTACATTTCAAGCGCGCACTTGATTTGTGGAGCTGCCTCAGGGGGCGTCTCGCTTGCAGCCCTCAGGGCGGGCGCCGACGCCGCGACGCACAGTGAAACGAAAGCCTCAAAGCGGTCACTTCGCACTGGACATGTGACGTCACAGCGGGCGGTGCGCCAGGGTGTTTCTGGCGAGAAATCACTTTTAGCCCTCCAGGTCGGAGACATCAACGTTCGTTCCAAAGCTTCGCCTCAGCAAAACATTCTTACATAAGCGCTCTCGCATTCTCTAGGGCTGAGTATTATGTTCTTTGTTCTACATTAGAAAAACTCGATTTAGAACAATTGAAGAGGTGGATTCTAAAACCCACTAAGTCAAAATATGCTTTTTTTAGCAGAAGAAATTTTCATGTCTTTAAGTACATAGCTAAGCACGATTTGGAAAAAAATCACAGTGTTTTCGGTTTAATTACTTCTTTAAGTATTTTTTGGAAATACTTTATTTCCATTTATATCTTGTTACATTAAACAACTACTTACAAGTAGGGATAACTTCGAAATAAAAAATTGACTTAGTTGGTTTTGGACTCCACCTCCTCAATTATGTTTGTAAAAAGGTCTATATGTTTATTTTATGAAATTAAGTTTTCTTGACTTCGAACTTATAAACATATTGCAATGTATTGATAATATATCCTCGGAGGAAAAAATTAGATTATTAGGCTGTTTTTTCCTTACTTACTGGAATAAGAAGCTTTTGTATTCCTTCTGATGAAATCTGTTGACAACTGTAGGGCGATTGAGGTGCAGCGCAATACGGCGTTTAATAGCAACGTATTTCTTAAGCTTAGTAAATATTTTTGGAGACCAAAAGAGATATTGAGAGCCGTCAACAAAGACTTGCGTCTTACAATATTCAATGTCAATTACGCTTTGGACAGGTTCAAGGCTGATTTATTTGCATCGCGAAGGCCGAGTGTCGCTCTGAACTTCAACATGCGTAACGAGGCGACTAGTGGGACAGAAATGTTCCGCTAAAAATTACGTTGGAATAAGATGAGTTGGAAATTATGCGTGAGACAGAGTCAGGGATGTTTTATGATAATCGCCTAGTCCGAAACCTGGAGCCTCACCATGAAATTGGTCACGACGAGCAAAGCGTCAATGCGCCCCATAAGTTTGATGACATATTTATTTTTATTTATTTTACGTCAAAAACAGTGTGTGTAACGTGCTGTGGGGAGAAATGAATTCTGGGCACGTTTTCAAAAATTCTGTGATCCCTACCCTAAGCCATATACAACTTGAATTTTGAATACAGAAAGAAAATTAACTTAAACATGACGCCATTCCGCTCGCGAGCATTCGTTGTACGTGCTTACAAAAATACCTAGCTCTTTTATGTTGGCTACATGAATTAACATTTCACTTTTACTATCCGTGAAGTTGGTGCTGTGATACAAGCAAAACAGGCATCAACTCAATGTATTCAACCACCGAAAATTATAGTTTTATCGCTACGTTTCCGCACGTAGCGATAAAATAAACAATGCCATTTCACAAAAAAAGCATATTTGTATCAAATTCACGTTACCAAACATGTTTATGCTTGTATGAAACACTGTAAATCATTTCTTTATATACCTTGATCTGGCCTTTCGCATATAAGCTCCATTTATTGACCAAATTAGAAAAGGAACCTTCCCTTTGGACCAGGCTACAAAACGTTACACGGTATGCTCTATTCATTCGGCGGTTCTTCTCATAAAGCATGAATACACTTACCTATTTTTATAAGTATGCACGTATGGTCAAGTTGGTCTTTATATTTTCCCCGGAGATTTAAAAACCATTTTTGAATCACTCGCTATTTTCCTTTTAAAATTTCATCTATTCGAGGTTGTTTTCGGTGACTTGGCCACATCCGCGTAAGAACTATTAGTAAACATAATTAATTTTATTTATCTAAATGTTTCATCATCTCTTGGAATGATTCATACACTGCGAGATTCTAACCTTCTCCATCAATATAGACAAGACTTTGTAAGTTAGATAGAGAATTCAATTCCAAAATATTTTTTTTCAGTGTCCCTAGAACTCCGAATACTGTCATTCTCAATCACGCATATTTTTGTGCCTCGTCTTCTTAACAGAGCTGCCATCTCTACACATGCCAGTCTCTTTCTTTCGAGACCATCTCAGCAGTGGGCCGACGCACTGGTCTCATGGGTGCAATGTTTTTAATGTGACAACGGGTTTTATATCAGGTGGTAAGATTATCAATTTATCGTAAATACACACTCTTTTGCCCGCCCCCCTCCCACATCGATGCTTGACTTTATTGGATGTCAATGCCGCAAATCGAGCAAGAGTTTTCAACGAGAAAACTTGACAGATTTTTAAGAGACCAAAGAGTATTTAAATCTGCGCCGTCACCACGAAGATTTTAATAATGCTGCTGAATGGGAAGTTAATGCCACTTCAACTGGAAAACTGTTTTACGGGAGTGGGAGAAACCGTAAATACACTGGTTTCAAGAGTAAGTCTTCAATCTTTTCAAGATTCTCAAAACTCCATAAAATGTTTCAGAGGAGTCTCACTGCACGCATTCATTCACGATTTCTCCGATACAATTTTAGTAAAAGAACTTTGCTTGCTCTCACAGAAAATTGACGCCACGTGCTTTTGTGGACCTGTTGTCAACTTTATAACATTTTACGATTTTCTGCGGATATGAGTAAGCATTTTATTTAATAAAAATAATAACACCATCACCACCACTAATAATAATTATAATAATAATAATAATAATAATAATAATAATGAGAATGAAGAAGTACAAATGCTTTGGAGTACCTCCATTATTATCAATAAAACCATCCCAGCCAACAGTTCAGATATCACAAGTGCTTAAAAATGAAAAGAAAATCTTTCTCATTGATGTTTCAATAACCAATACGCATAGTCTAAGAAACAAAAATCAAGAAAAGGCAACAAAATACATGGATCTAGACGTAGAAACTAAACGCCTCTGGAAAAAGTGAAGTCATCACCATTCTACCACTCTATTGGCCACCAGAGTCATCCCCAAACAACTGAAATCGAAACTACTATGATTAAAGTACCAAACAGAGTGCATCACGCTCTACAAAAATCAGTCATCCCAGACAGTTGCAATATTGTGAGAAAGTTTTGAAACTCCTAAAAGAGGGTATATACTATGTAAATATCTGAAAATAAGTATAAATACTATATAATTTTTTTTCTGTACTATCTCTAGTGTATGTATCTGTAAATATTTGAAAAAGTTTATGAATTCTTGCGTTTGCTAGCACCGAATTTGTACAAAATAACCAAAAAGACGTTAAGAAAAAATATAATAATAATAATAATAATAATAATAATAATAATAATAATAATAATAAACAATTATTGCCGATCCGGGTAGCCGAAATCGCAAGGCAGTAATGCTTGGTGCGAAGGATCGAAGAATCCCGCCTCGGGCATGGTTGTGTGTGTTTGTGTCTCTATGTTTGCGATAGTCCATTCAACCTTCATCATCTCATATTTCCATACTTCATCCTCCCAGGGCTAACAACTCTTGGGTGTAAGAATGGATTCGGCACGAAAGACCTGACCCCTCCCAGATAGGCCTCGTGCACTTGCCCCCGGGAGAATATGACTGGGATTCGGTTGGTACAAGTGGCGCGTTCGCGTGGTCCTAGGGTGGTCAATTCGCGACAAAAAACAAACAATTATAGTGGAGTGTTTATATTGCAGTTGGCAGAATGTTTCTGTAATTATATCAGGAGTGCCTCTGTTGACAGTGTCATGGTGAGTGGTCAGTCACCATTAACCAGAAAGAAATGAAAACAAATGAATGGAAACTGTAACTCCTCCTAATCTAATCAGGGAAATGTTTGGCGCTAATCTACTGGCTATAACTAGTGCTGTTTGCTCAGTCGTGAGAATAGAGCATCGAGCTGTCCTCAGCTTAGTACAAGCTGTATGTCAATGGGTTCTTGTAGCGAACTGTTCAGGAGTGGGGGGGGGCGATTTGCGGACTTTTCTTAAAGCAGACGATTTTTATTGGCTAATTTATGTTGTTAGAGAACAAGTACTTGTGCTCATCAGCACGTATTTTCAGGCATTATTTTTAATTTGAAATTTTCCAAAATTTAGAGTTCGAGGAAACTGACTGAAATTTTAGGACTTCTTGGTCCGAGTCATACAGCGGCAATGGTTTTCCGGCAATTTACTCGATTGATTGATTTTTTCGTGTTTCCGGGCGCGTCAACTGCTTCGGTCATTAGCCCCGTTAGGCAGTGCATGTTTTTTTCTCGGGTGACATCCGACATGGTGACATCCGGCGCCGACCTATCGTCGGCTGGTGGGGTTTCCCCTTAACCAGGACTCTCCCACCAGCGGGACAACGCCCCAGCCAGAACAGCTCTAAGCTCCCGACCGGTCTCCCGGAATGTGTGGTAGTGTAGTTCATGTTAGTGTAAGTGTGTGTGTAAGGGGAGAGGATAGGACAAGGAAGAAGAAGGACAGATCGCGCGCGGTCCGTGGCCCGTTTAGTAGGGTACTGCTCCGGCATTCGCCTAGTGTTGATCGGAGAAACCACGGAAAACTACCGTTCAGAGCAGCCGGCCGCTAGAATTCTCCTCCAGACAGCGACTGAATTGGACCTAGCTGAAAAGCTAGTGTCGAAAATCCTGCCGCCGTGAGGACTCGAACCTAGGACCTCCCGGTCAGAGACTCTACAGTGACATCAGTTGATGCACTGAGATACCGCTCCGGGTCAAATTTACTCGAAATTAGTAGTAGATTATTTAACGATTACAAATTCTACGAGGAAGTACGTGCTGTTGAAGCTTCACTATTTTCATCGAGCGAGCGGTGGGCTGGCTGCGACCCCAACAGGCTCCACACAAGAGGTGCATTTCGCGCTGCGGAGCTGTCCTGTCCTCTACGGGGGGCGGGGGGTGTTGCGCAACGTATCAAATTTCAACCAATCAGCTTCAGACATCAGTTTGCGTCACAATATTAGCGGGAATTTTAAATGCAGCCAGATTCCATAATTATCACCTTGTTACAAGTCATTGAAACAGATATATAAAAAAATTCTTTTAAATATTGCATCTTTAACCCCTTCATCGGGTTATTTTTAGTTGGTTATCATTGACAATTGTCACTTTATGCCACGTGGTTCGTGACGCAAATTGATGCTGCGCAGAACGAGCAAAAATCGGTGCGTCAGAGTAGCCCACCCATATCTTTCCACCATGGGCCGCTACTTAAGCAATCAAAAAAGCACATACTCTCTCGTATCGTATTGGTAAGACAAATCGATTTGCACAATTCTTAGCTGGTTACCGCTAGATTATCGTGGAATAATTCTAGAAAAAACGCTCGTCTTTTATGGCTTCAATGCACCTACAAGTACATTGGTTAATTGCTGTGAATAACAATGAGTACCCTCTTTCCTTTCATTAATTGTTGCGATTGATAATGAAACCTAATTTTGTAATAAGACAATTTCAAAAAAGCATTTTAATCCATACTCTTTAATGAAACTTGCTATGCCCAAAAATGGACGAGCCGAGCAACTGTAATATCTTCTAAATTTATCTTTTTGCAAAGCTCAAATAAAAACTTTCCATGCAAGTACCCGGCGGAGACCTCATGCTCAGCGAGTACAGCTGATCCATAGTCTCCTCACAAGCATAAAGAATCGAATCCACGAACACATCTCAGGCCAAAGTAAACACACAAAACATTCAATTTCACGCTACGATCACACGGCAATAGTAGTTTTGTTACGAAATAATAAAGTTGTTTTGCTATAGAACGATATTAGAAAGCTAATTATTGCCAATTTTAGTTAACTTTGCTCTTGCAAATACGAGTATTCATTTAAAAAATTGACAATGGAAAACTTCGACTGTTTCCGATGAGTAAACAGGGGGCCGAGAGAAAACAAGAATTGTGGGGCAGTAGATCCATGGGGGCTTTTTATTAAAAAGAAAACCTCTCCCTCATACGTACTTTAAAGTAAACAACGTATACTTGCCAATCACTTTTTTCTATATGATTTGTACTACTGATTAATTGAAGAAAAGTATACGTGAGAAAACAGAACTTTAAAATGAACAATTTGACAGAGGTCTCATTTCCATTTCACAAAATAATTTTGCTGGAGTTTTTCGAAACAGTTAGTGTCATTGGAGCGAGGTCAGTGCCCCTGGAAGGCAGCGTCCTAGGATTAGCGTTTCGACCTGTCGTCGGCGTGAAGCGTTCGGCTCAGAAGATGCCGTTTTCCACAAGGGAAGCTTTCGTCCCACCCTGGGAGATCATTTCCTTCCGACTTCCTTCCGACGCAAGGAGCCTTGAAATGCCAGCGACTGATGAACGAGTGTTGTCCCTCTGACAGTTCTCTGTTGTATGTGGAGGGCGGGGGCTCGCTTCCCAGAATGTGATCGTCATCGTTATTGTTATCGTCATCATCATCGTCATCATCATCATCATCGTCATACAAAATTATTAAGACTTTACAAAATCAAGAAAAAATATTAAATATGAATTCTGTGTTATTCCATCTAACTTTGTTCACAAAACAACACATGTTTTTAATTTAAAAAATATCGTTTTAGTTTATTAACATTATAATATAATGTACCATACCGTTAGATTATTCGTCTTTCATTACAACCTACAGATGGGAACAGATGTTTCAACGAAAGGTCGCGATTTAAAAGAAAGACTCTTAATTTAAAATCTGTTATATATATATATATATATATATATATATA
The DNA here is from genome assembly GCA_011170035.1 of Teleogryllus occipitalis. Taxonomy (NCBI): domain Eukaryota; kingdom Metazoa; phylum Arthropoda; class Insecta; order Orthoptera; family Gryllidae; genus Teleogryllus; species Teleogryllus occipitalis. Next base: position 19,880 of record BLKR01010162.1, read on the forward strand.
TATATATATATATATATATATGTGTGTGTGTGTGTGTGTGTGTGTGTGTGTGTGTGTGTGTGTGTGTGTATTTATACATATATATTTAAGGAAATCACTAAAACTGAACTGATGGTGAACTGAACTCTATTAGTTACTTTTTAACATGACTGTCCAAAACAATATAACAGCCAAACAATTAGTATTTTAAATTACATTAATAATAATAATAATAATAATAATAATAATAATAATAATAATAATAATAATAATAATAATAATAATAATAATTCAGTAGTGCCGTGGCGATCCCGGAAGGATCGCGGATTCGAGTCCCGCCTCGGGAGTGGGTGTGTTCGTGTATGTTTGCAAGTGTGTGTCGTCCATTCATCCTTCATTATCATCATCATTCCATATCCCATTCCCCCAGGACTAGCAACCCTGGGGGATAAACATTGGATTCAGCGTAATGCTGATCCCCCAAAAAGGAGCCCTATACACTTGGCACGGGATAAATGCAATTGAGCCTCGGAAAGTTGAGGTATATTTTTTATATAGGTTCGCGTGGTCTTAGACGACCAATTCGCGAAAAAAAAGTAATGGGAACTTTTTGAAACACATCTTCGGAAAATAAAGCAGAGAAAAAAATCCTGGAAAACCGGAAAATTGAGGGAAATTTGTTCTAGAAAATTAGTGACCATCGATATTAATTATTTTATTCCATTAATTTCATTTACCTAGTATTATATTTTATTTACGAGTAAAATTTATAAATAAAAAAATTAATCAGAAAAAGGGGCCCAGAGTGGGACAGATGGACCAGAAATGTAGATGTCCCCGCCCCCCGTCGTGTTTTAGGCTGTGCACGTCTATGAATATTGTATTTTGTAACCGTTACGAATAAAACGAGAAAGTATGTGCCAATGGTGGACCACTAGTTTATTACGTATTCGAATTTGTAAATGCTTGCTGTTTTTTCCAGACTAATACTCAGATCTTGAAGATTGTAAAGGAGGAGATTTAACGCTAGTGAAGGCGGTGCAATTAGAGTTTGTGCACCCTCGAACGTTAAAGCACTACCGATCTTCTGCGCATGCGCAGTTCGAATTTCGCATCACTTGAATGCATCTGCTCATGCGATTTGAAGATTTTTTTCGGCCTACGACCACCAAGCTCATGTGTCACGCCCACGCCATCTTGAGTTAGTTTTTCACACTGAAGTGTAGACGCCGTTGGTCAAAGTACGCATACGCGCGTGGTTAATGGACGAAAAAAAGCTGAGCTGAGTTCCTTCATTCGCCGCATAGTGTCGCTGATGTTCAGTTGAACCGATGAGATGCCGACGGGTTTTGTATATACCCCAACCATGCCTCCAACACCACAGTTCAGTCTCTTCTTACAATCTTCATGGCTCAGATATACGTAAACTTAAAGAGTCTGTATTATTTGTCAACTTGCAATAATTTACAAGACACATGTTCACACTAATTTAGATATGCGTCAAGTGTGCAAAAATGTTACGTTGTGAAAAGATATAAAATTGTTTATTAGCAACAGAAATTATATACTCGTCAACTTGCAATAACCTCAAAGATGCCCTTTCTTAATTTATTTTTAAATCATCATGTATTTTTTCCCAGCTTTTAAAATGTAGAAACAGTATAATTTCAAGGAAAAATTGTCTCTCTTGTTCTGGGGTTCGTTTCTTAACAGAAAATTATCATCTGCGCACTGCAGCACTGTAGCAATAGAGATGTTCAGAATGACGTCACAACGTTTGGCGGAAAAATGTTGGGTAGCAACCTCCGCTGTGCGCGTAAGCGATTCCTAGAGAATTATTAAAATTTTGGCTTTATTATGCGGTTGTCGAGGTGCGTGTGTCTTATCACATTTGTTATTTACAATTATAGTTGCTTTCTTTCTGTTTATGTAGGTTCTGACTGCGAATTTCCACGACAAATTGAATTTAAAAAAAGCACTATTTTATCAGCACACGTCAAGTCGCTACCTTTTCTTGTTGAAAACGGTTCGAAGGAAATATTTTCATGATCTTAGTGATGCTAAGGGGCTACTTTATAATAAAATAAAATGTACGAAACATTTGGTTCCTCGTGTCCTTTCATCGGTTAAGAAAAGTGCCAACAAATTTTGAGACCCTGTGTTTTTCGGGTAGACGCGAAACCTTCCGTATATTTTTATAACTGTTGGCTTTTTAAATAATTATTTTAGAAATTTTCAATATTATCATCGAGAGAAATATTACATACATTTAACTTTGATAGACGTTTGGAAAAAAAATCTAGTGTGTTTATAAACAGTCCCAATAATTTTCGCGATTTTTCTAGTTAAGTTAACCAGAATTTAATGTAATTTAACCATTAATTGTTGAATGTAATAATTATAATAAATATATGATATTTAAAAAATATAAATCTTGCACTTTTTATCACATTTTTAAAAAATGTTTTCTGTTTCTTGTGCTGAATTCAAATTTTGATTGTTGAATTTCAATATTCAAGTCACGTGATTAAAATATTACTTGCTATCCCCAATGATTTTAATGTTTTCATTCTTTATGAAACGTATTTTCAATATATTTTGCTTGTCAAGTTTTAATGAACATTTCATGCCATTTCTTGCAATACAGTTAGTACACGACTTAATAGCCCTGGTGGCTGAAGAAAACAGTTAATTTGGTGACCTACGAAATATTTGGGCTTATCTTTTACACAAATAAAATCTTGAAGAAGATGGTTTAGCTTTCATACAAATTAAGTCTTTATGATCCACAAAGTTTTAGTGGCTCATACATATTATGATGCTGAATTTGTACAACTCATTCAGGCAATGCAAGTAAATGACAACTTATTTATCGAGAGCTATGTTTTTAGTGGGTTGTTTATATTATTGTAAAAATGTGGAAAATCTACGTAAGTTTTCACGTGAAGCATCTGAGAATGACAGGAAAAGTTTAGACGTGTGAATTGGGAATTACGGAGATGGGCGAAACCTGTAACTAGGTACTTTTTTGTTTCAAAGCAGAAATCTACATTTGTCCTATTTGCTCATGGTGCTATAATTTCCCATTCCTGATTTTGCGTTTTAAAAGAAAATCGACAGATGTGTTTTATCCACAAGCTTACGGCTTCTGGGAGCCTGCGGCTTGCCACCCAGAGGCGACGGTGCTGCCCTCCAAAGCACTAAAACGTCACGTGTTTTGGACATCTCTATAATGTTGAAATCACTGCCAAGATCGGTGAGCAGGCGCACTCTCTGAACGACATCTTGAACCACGGAGAGAACTACTCGCGTTCTGCTGCTCACCCGTAGCACTTCGAAGTTCACATTGATAAGATCAAATTCACATCGACAAGATCAACTACTATTAACACATTACATTTCAACCCAGAGGACGAAAACACCTTACGCTGATTCGATTCTGATTGGAGTGACTATTCTACTCATGAAATTAAGACCAATAGTGGTTAAGAATGCATACGGTATTAGAGCAGTGATTCACGAAGACATTATCACTTTCCGTTATCGATTTTAATTACACCTCCTCTTTGGTGCCCAATCATAAGCTGAGTTACAGGTTTGTTATGAGGTGGTAGTATTATCAATCCCTGTTTCGATGTGCAATAAAATGTCCTCCTCCATTACTTCATTCAAAGAGTTGTTAACTAAACGAAATTGCAAAAATATTTGATGATGCGTCATAGAAAGAAATAGATGATGCTATTCGACAATGTACTCCAGAGAACACTGAAAAAGTAGGAAATATGTTTGGAAACAGTTTGAAACTTTTTGCAAGGACCGAAGCTATATATAGAACGATTTTCCTAAGGATGAGCCAAAGTGACAGTTCGCGAAAACAAGTGAACATCACATGTATTTCAGAGAAGTATCCCTCCGCCGCGACAGCTGTTCACTCACGCCCCTTCGTAAAGTGCAAATGGCTCCTGTGAAAACATCGCTATGAAGAAGTCTTAAGAGTTTCGCTGAGGTATATGCACGTACGCGAGTCCGGGAAATATTTAAATTTAATAACGTATAAGGAAAATCTCTTAACATGCTCTCACAATCAGTAAAAGAAAACTGCCACGAATGTAAATAGAAAGAAAAATGATTTTATGCCGGAAACACGTGCACCGGTACGCATCTCGCATTCAAGTCTCGGTTTTAAAATAAACGTAATATTTATCACACAAAAAGTAATTTCAATGTAATATATAAAGAAAAAATATTTTTTACAGAAGAGCACATTACACTGCACTTCCTAATATCAATTATTTTTCGCAGCGCACTATATTTTTGTCGGACAAGTACACCACAAAAGGAAGTGTTGAAGCGATTTGCAAGTTAGCCAACTGCAAATGATCTAATGCAGGGAGGGAGTCTAATGGGCTCGAGGGCACAACGACCACAGAACCTTCAGTTACGTTGCCAGCACTAGCTGTCACTTTGGCTCAACCTTAAGAAAATCGCTCTATATTAGGAAGAAATACATCAATTATATTTTTTTTAATTATTATTCTATTTTACGTCAAAACAGTAAAAAAAAAAAACAACTGTCGGTGACTTGCTGCGCGGAGACCGGGAGAGGTGGTTCAGGACATGGACTGATGTCACTACTGCCTCTGATCGGGCGATCCTGGAGTTCCAATCCCAACGGTGATGGAGATTCCACACTAGCTTGTCAGCTAGGTCGAGTTCTGTCGCTGTCTGCAGGAGAATTCTAGCGGCCGGCTGCTCCGATCAGTAATTTTCCGCGGTTTCTCCCATCAACACCAGGTGAATGCCGGAGCAGTACCCTAACAAACAGGCCACGGACCGCACGCGATTCTTTCCTTCCCATTCCTTGTCCTATCCTCACCCTTACACTTACATGCCCTACACTACCACACATGCCAGGAAACTACTCGGGAGCTTAGAGCTTGTCCCGGTTGGGGTGGTGCGCCGCTGGTGGGAGATACTTAGTTGGGGAAAACCCCGCTAGACGACGGTAAGTCGGCTCAGTTTCACGCCATCCAGCGGTGAAAAATCATCGCCACCTCCCGGCCAAAAAAGTGCACTACACTTACGGGACAGAAGTTGTCGCGCCCGGAATCACTAGTAATCAATCAAGCTCCGGGGAGAAGTGTATTCTATGCACGTTTTCTTAATTCTAGGATACCTACCCTGACCCCTTTTCATTTTGAATTCTGAATAGAGAAAGAATGAGCGTTTTGGGCAAGAATTGTAAACAAAATATTCGCTCCGATGTAATACAATCTCTTTTCAAGGGCAAATCAGCTATAGGTATGAGCTCTTATCCCTCATCATGATCTTTGTAAAAGATGTTTAAGAATAAAATAAATAATAGTAAGATAAATGTAACTTCATTATATGTGCACGTCTTCTAGAATTCAGTGGGAAATATAGTTTATTCAAATTATTGTTTCCATGTTGTCGCGGCAGGAAGTACTATTCCTTGTCGAAGGACATCGTGGATAAGAGCTCAAAATTTATTGCTTATTTATCCTTGAAAATATATTTTATTACATGGGAGAGGTTTTTTTTCATTCAAAATTCAAGTGGTATATGACTTAGTGTAGGGATCACAGAATTTTGAAAATGTGCACAGAATTCACTTCTCCCCCATAGCACGTCACACGCAGTTTTAACTGTTTTTTGACGTTAAATAAATAAATAAATAAATAAATAAATAAATAAATAAATAAATAAATAAATAAATAAATAAATAAATAAATAAATAAATAAATAAATAAATAAATAAATAAATAAATAAATAAATATACTTCCTGCCGCGTCAACATGGAGAAAAATAATTTGAATAATATTTCACACTGAACTCTAGAAGACGTGCACATATAATGAAGTTATAATTAATGTCCAGAATCAAAAGAAGAACCCATCTCACCATTCGCTCAAAGGATCAGGGAAACTGGACGAAAAACCTGATCGAGATGGGGGAGGGAGGTCAATGACCCAAAGGCTGAGGTACAATACTTCTTACAGGCTGTTTAGTCCAAAATAATACATTACATATCATTGATAAAATTAATATTGCTTTCCTTTTTGATGCTCGGTATAGTTTCTCATATAGAAACAGTTATGCAGCAGAAAATATTTTTCTCGCGAGAAACTTCTGAATTGATTTTAATCCTTTAATGCCATCTGGCAAAGTGTGTAAGTGTGCTGTTGATACTGTCACCTGATGATAATGATTACCATGACGATTGTTCTAATTAGTCATCGATGTTTGCTGAAAATGTATTCCCACCCTTAACGAAGTCATTTTGTCAAAAACCACTGATTCATAAACCAAGTGACAAGGTAATGGTAAAATACTTAGATTAATAAAGAGAGAAATACAAGAATCACATGAGTGGGATTTGCTTATTATTCGTACAATTCTTTTTCGTAATCTAAAAGTCTGGGACCTACAAGATGTAATTCCTCAGAATATTATGCCATACCTCAGACGGGAATAAAAATTCGCGAAATACACACTGAGCAGTATGAAGGCTCACATAATTTTGTCTTCAATTCATTTAAATAGACGAAATACAAGAAATTGAGAACATTATGTAGGAAATTAAATCAACTAACCCATATACAGAGACGAAGTAACAATTTTGTCGCCTGAAGTCACGTAAAAAATTGTCATCAATCTATATTCAAATAACCCAGGAAAAAAAGTTATATACAATAACTTAAACGTAAACTTGAGTAGCTTCTTGCAAATTATTGAACTCGTATTTTTTATTTCTTCGATTTGATGAATAATTGACCGAAATAACTCATTTTTTAACGTCGTTTTCTTATTTTAATTTTTGTCGTTTACAGCGTCGTCTTTTACGAAAATGAAAAAACGTTGAATACAAAAGTTACTTAATTTTCCCGGAGAATCCGAATCTGCAATAAAAAACAGGGGTTCCATTTAACTTTTTTTATTTTTCCTCGCCTTCACCCCCGGAGGTAGAGGTGGAAGTATCGATTTTGATCGACACTTCTATCATTGAATGGGCCCTGTCGATACGAACAACTTTCATTACCGACTTTTCTTGATCCGATGCACAATTTTCGAGACATTCCCCAAACTAGTTATAAATGGAACACTATATAGGGACAAGATTTATCCACTTTTTCGTTACCAGGGCCCGCAATAAGAGTATTTCTGTCGAACATTCGCCGTTTTTTCCACAGCATTACAATACTTTCTCTATTCTGCATAAGAAGTAGCGAGAAAAAAAATTTCTTTAAAATAGATCATGTACATTTGTTTAAAAATTAGTTGCTTAGGGTTGTTTTAAATATTTTTGAAATTTAATATTTTATTAACCGCGCCTAGTTTCATAAGATGTCAGATTGAAATTCTTCGGAATTCTTAGGATTGTTGAACATGACATGGAACCATTACAAGGCTTTATGTTTTATTTATTTAGTTACTTAACGTCGAAAACAGTTGAAAACTGTGTGTCACATACTACAGAGGAAGTCTATTCTGTGAAAGGTCTCTTAAATTATGGGATCACTTCCCTAACTCATATACACGTTGAATTCTGAATACAGCTGCAAAACAAGCATTTTTTCTTCGATTGATTATGAGAATTTGGAGGAATTTTATTAACAGTGAAAACGTATGGATCATTTGACATGGTCAGACAAGAAGTAATGTATAATTCTTGTTAAAACGAGCATATTTGGGGAATATTATAATACTACAGTAGAGAATTTAATAATTACTAATATGTAATTTTTGAAATATTTGCTTGCCAGTGCTATCAGTGTTGGCAACGCGCTATCAGTGCATTGAGAAATGTATATGCCAAACGAATCGTCCATTGTTGCGTTAACAACGCCGCACTGGCAATGCCCAACACCGCCTAGATAGATGGTGTTGCAAATGCCACAGCCACCACCGCCGCCGGTGGATGGTATTTATGAACTTTTGTTTTACTTACTCGCCTATTGCTTCTGCAGTATATTTTAAGGCTAAAATACGCATCCGATATGTTCGTGAATACGTTGAATACTTCAATGCCAGAAAGATATTTTGATTTAAACTTTTGAATGAAAATCCATTTTTCACGTTTCGTTTATTTACGATATAAAGTAATATATCACTTAAATATATTTGAATTGCAAGAACGGCAGAAAGTGTGCATCGTCAAGCGTGAATAAAATGAATATTATTTACGAAGCCAATAAGTTTCTTCAACCCAGGAGAAGAAAATGTCAATCATATCTCACTGGTTGCTGCATCAACGTGCTACAGTTACAATTGCATGAACAAATTGCAATGAACGTGTTAAGCTTGGGGTGGTCAAAGCCTTCGTAAAGTAGTAGTGCTACAACAACATACGCACATTCTCCCTTCAGAGACTGTTCCTTAAAATTATTATACCGCAGTGTCTGTCCATATTAACGTATTTCAGCCACCATTGTAAAACGCATTACCAATCGTTACCAACAATTACCAACTAAGCATTTCAAATTTTAGTAGTTTTCGCGTAATTTTGGGTGAAATATGGGCAAAATTAAAATATTAAAAGCAAGATTTTTTCAAAAACTGGTCCAGTTTTCTTAAAATTTTTGGTACGAATAGTGGTAATGCATTGTATAAAGTGACATAAACGCCATTTTGCTGTATTGTTTTGTTTTTTCAAAAGTTACACAAATTTTAATTTTTTGATATCTCACGTCGTTAATATTTACATAACCGGCGATTTGTATACTTTATTGCATTTATGAGAACAAGTGAATTTGAATTATTAATTTAGTAGGGTTATGACACATGACATAAGGTTTAAATGACATTTGGTCATTTTTACACCTCCCGCCTTATAAAATGAATCTTTTTGATTAATTCGCGAACGTCCTTCTCAACGCGGCTCATGGCCTCAATCATGCTCATCCCTGTTATAAAGATTCATTTTATAAGGCAAGAGGTGTAAAAATGACTTAATGTCATCCGCCACGTCACAAAAATCCAAGTATAGGCTATGTGATATATAAATGATATGAAAACGTTGAGTGGAAATGAAGTTGTCCCTCCTCTTGTTTTGCCGCTTTTCGTAAGCTGTTCCTACTTCATTAGCGTCGCAGGAGAGAACAAGCGCGGCCGCTGCTGTTAGCGCCGTCGCGACGCGTCGCGGCCTCATTCGGGCGCCCCGCCCCCGCCCCCGCCCCCACCGCCGCCGCCGCCCCCGCCCCCGACGCCGCCGCCGCCGCCGCCCCCACCCCCGCCGCCGCCTGGCTGTCAGGGTTGTTTTCGCGGCGGAGGCGACGCAACGTGAAATATCGCGTGTGGAGTTTGCGCCGGCAAGGCGCGGGGGCGGTTGCATAAGCGGCCCAGGAAAAACGGTGCTCCAGGTGCGAGAGGCTATGAAAAACCGGCACTGCAATACCTTAGTTTTTCCTCGTCGTAAAGGCAGCCTTCTCTATTCGTATATATATACCCTCTCTGTAGAGTACATGCATTTATCAACAAGCATGATAAATAGGCGCCGATACAATTTGATAGAAGCTATAACATCCAGAAAAAAAGATTTAATCTAACAGGACATCGTTGTTTACACACTGGTTTCTTAATTCCCCTTGAGTTGTGATTTTTCAGGTATTGTTTATATTAAATGTTACCAAGGTTGTATGTGAGGACAGCACCACTAAACGAAGGTTACTCAAGGAAATTCAAATGCTCCTTCCATATAGTGGCGGGAAATGGCATCCGTAGGGGATCACATTATCGGTTATTACTTCAATCTTAATCTGAAATGGTAAATTAGCATACCCAGACAATAAACCGAAGTTCCTCAACCCACACTGAAATGAATAAAGATAAGTAAAAACTTGAAAGACATTTATTATCTTCCCTCATAATTTAACTTGGCTCTATTCGGCAGAAGTGATCATTCTTTGTTGACCGACCTTTACACTCAATGAATTAAAATTAATTCGTCTAAATTTTTCTTGTTGATAAGAACTTTTTCCATTAGTGCATGCATCAAGACAAGACGACGAATTGAATTTCAAAATTTGGAAGGACAACACTAAAAAATAAATGATCAAAAATCCGCTTGGATTGACGAAGCAGCCCCCTGTGAAACAATTGTAGCCAGAGGCCTCTGGGCCCCTGTGTCACTCACACGACTCCTTTTCAAATGAACCTTTTCGTATTCAATTATTTTACCAGTAAATAAATAAAATACAATACAAGTATAATGAAATTAGTTTAATGATACAATTAATTTTTAATACATTGAAGCAATAAAAATTAATACATTTAATTTCGATCCGTTTTTGAGAAAATTTTGTTTTCAATATTTTTTAATTGCGCCAATATTTCACTAAAAATGGTGAAAAATAAAATTTTCAAAAACAGCCCGACGGGTAATTTAATTTTTCGGTACGAAGGAACCACCAAACGTGAATTCTGACTACACAATGGGTTAGAGGACGTAATTTACTACATATATATGGGAACAATATTTATCCATCTTTTTTACCAGGACACGGCAATCCGGGGTTTTCTGTTAAAAAATCGCTTTTTTATGCAGATCTCTTTAGCCTGGACTATCTTTTCAAATTTTTCCATCTACTTCCCAACCATCTCTCTACTGCCGTCTAAAAGTTTTTTTCACAAATTCTCAATTTTTATTCCTCTTGAGGAAGAACTGAAATGTGACTAAGAATATTATACAAGTGTAAAACTTTGTTATATATAAAATTTTGTCGAAAAGTTTGGAGCCGCTTTCAAGAAAAATTGTGTCTGAGCGTTCGTGAAAAAGCGCAATTTGGAGCTAGTTTTCACAGAAAACTTAAATTTTCGAGAAAGGATAAAAAGAACGTTTTTCGAAAAGCTGTCGCTTACTTGATAATTGGTTTCAAAATAAATGTTTTATACAAAAGTGTTATGAAATGCTATCGTCTTTCAAATTAATTTGAATAATTTACCCACAACACGAAAAGGTTTTATAGTTACAGCGAAAGAAACAAACGAAACAAGATCTAAATACACGTTTCTTTTTTCGGGCGTCCCGATGTTAGCACAGGATCTGGGAAGGCGAAAAGATGGGGTTTAACTTGTACCTGGGTAAATTCAACACACTCAAAGAAAAGTTTTCATGACTTTCGTTCAACTAAACCCCCATTTTTTGAGTACTTGCCGAGTGGAGTAAAAAGGGACCATTACGTTATTTCAGTAAAGATAATGAACGTGTGTACTTCAAGAATATAACTGAACTATACATGAAAATGTTTTTACCGGAATATCGACCAGAACGAAAATGTTAAGATGATTCTGCACAATTTTTTTATCATCACAGAAATGGCCTGTATATTTTGATCTCAAGATATTGAACGTCTTGTTCGGACAGTAAAGAGGATTTTTCAAAGTATCCAAGTTTTATTTGCATGTGGGATAATCTAGAACAACAGGATCATTTAAGAAACATAACATCGCGTTCAGGAGAAAGCATTCATTTTTTGCTTTCTATCTTAAATGAAACTTTGAGAAAGAGAAAATTGTTCTCCCACAACTGCCCATGAAACTAGGCCGAATGAAGCAATTTGGTAAAGCCCTGGAAAGAAATTGTTGTAAATACATCTGCAGATCCTTTCCTGGACTCACTAATGAAAAACTTAAAGCAGGAATATTCGATCTATCTCAAATTCATAAGTTCATCAATGAATCCAATTTCACTATAATAATGACAGATACTGAAGCGTGTGCTTGTATAAAGCATGTAACTATAAAGAATTGGTTCACAATGTACTAATAATCTGATAATTTGGGAGCTTTGAAGAGCATAAAGGTACACTTTTCCCACAGCCACATACAGAAATTTCCTAAAAATATTGATAATAACAGTGAGGAATAAAGAGAGATGTTCTGTCAGGTTATCAAAGCGAGGAGGAAAGGTGTCAACGTAGATAGTCATATGATGGCAGACTACTGCTGAAGTCTGCAACGCAACTGTCCTAGTAACACACACAAGCAAAAAGCAAATAGAGTTTTAAAGCAATAAAATTTGTGAGCTGAAAGTTTATGTTTCATTACGTAGTTCATGTATTCAGTTTATGTTGATTTGGTAATTCTTGTACATTATTTTTAGCAGTGATATTTTTTCAAGTAATATTTTTCGGTTTTGTTTAGATTTTTCTAAGACATATCTCAAAATCTAGAACCAATAAGCAAAACCAAAGAGATACTTGAATTAAGCACCATGATGCCATCTTAAAACCACTCTTATATAATTAGCAATAATATAATTGTCCCCAGTGTGATAATTTATTAACTTGTTTTTCACTAAAAATAACGTGTTTTCCTTCATGAAATGTAAATGGTGGCACGATACTACGCATTGATGAAAAATTTCCACTTATTGGGAGCCGACGTAGATAATACTCTAAGATCTTACACCACCAAAATTTCTCAAACACTAAAAAAGATGTCAAATTACACCCCATAATCTGTGGATCTTTTACTCCCATCCTCCCCTTCCTTCCACCCACCCACCTTTCCTCTTTCATTCCACCCTCCTTACCTCCTCCTCCCCTCTCTCCTTCACGAAATCGGCAGGGGCATATTTGCTCGTGCAGAATATCGTAAATCCAAGCTTTAGGTTATCAGAATAAGTAGAAAAAAGAAAATTATTACATTATCGATTTCGTGAGTATCGTGAGTTAATCTTTTAAAAATGGCAGTTATTTGTTCACAATAGTTGTTTTCAAGCACGATAAACTGAAACAGCGCCTCCGCGAGGTAGGATGACTAGAAAGAGCTCTTGTCCCGAATCGGCTAGAGGCCCAAAAAGTAACCGTTTACCAGCGCGCTCTAGCGCCTAAACGGTATTTTGGAAAATTAAAGTTAATATATTCATTTGGTAGGAAATTTTATCGCCTTTAATTATGTAAAAAACAAGTGTTTTGATAAAACCCATAGTTTTGAAGATGTAAGCGAAAAACTAAAAACAGGGCGAATTTTTAAGGAATTTTTGCAATTTTCTGTTTTTTAAGGCGGCAAATCTCATATTCAAATTCAGCATTGTCAAAAAACGTTGAGAAAAAAGTCTCGGAATTTTTTCCTGGCTCAGATGCATTTTGACTGGACTGTTAGGGGCTACTTAACTTACTACGTAACTTACTACACACAGAAGCAAGAAAATCCATTTTCCGGTGTATGGAATCCTCGAAACGTGAATTCTAACTGCACTACGTATTCGAGAACTAAATCCCTACACACCGGAATAAGAAAATACATTTCCGGTATTAGGGATCCATTAAACATTTCCTATCCAAAAACCGGCGCTTCGTCGTTACGTTCGTTTTCTGTACTATGCACCTAATACACGAGAAAGTAAAAGTGAGAGAACGTTAAGAAATCCCAATTCTATAAATTTGGTCTTTTTCACATTCTTCAATACAATGCAACAAGTGTTTTTAATTCAAGCAGTTTTATCTAGATTCGTGACGGACCATTCAGTAGAGGAGCAAATTTTATATTTGTAATTTACGTAAGATGTTTAACTTCGTTTTGAAAATAAGTATAGAATATTCTTCAACGAGCGCATAATGTTCACTATTATTCAAGTGTTGATGTTTACGACACGAGTGACGTAGGAGCGAATAATTATCTACGAGAGAATAATGGCTATTATGCGCGAATAGAAGTCTATACTTTCTCTAAAACCTTGAAATATTCAGAATAGATTTTGAACAAATTTTGTTTTATTTGAAACTCAAGTATAAGGATTACTTACATTAAACAGTCCTATAATACATTCAAAATAAGTCTGAATTTATTTTCTGACAAAAATAATGGTGACATACTGTTGAGAAAGTTTTGTAAAGTAAGCCAAGAAAACGTTATCACTTAAATAATGCAGTCCCATTACAGTTTCTCCAGGCCATAAATGTTGTAATATATGATTTTTCATTATACTTCCTTGATTTTTCTGACAATAATAGTAAAGTTGTCGAATTCGCTATGTCCTGAATTTCAGGTGGAGTACAAATTTCATTGTCACAGTCGCTTGCTTCCAGGTTAATTTTCTGTTGAATGATCAACGAGAAAAGTATCGAGAAATCTTTTCATTTGTCTACTGAGGTTCAATAGAAGCGCGAATTGTAAAGAGAATGAAATTCTGCCCGTGGATTACAAAAATTCTAGGAATGTGATTGGTCGACAGGTCGTGGATTCCGAACTGTAATCCATGGGGTGTGTAATCGATGTCATTAGTCGATTAAATATACAACAGGAATACGTATATTTTTGAATGGTTGTAGAGAAAGAATTTTACTGGTGGTTAAGAGCACGTAAGCAGAGTTCAGAAATATTGGTATGTGAAAGAAGTCAATGGATTCCACACTATAAACTCGTCTTTCTTTTTTTTCTGAGATTCTTATGGAGGAATCGTAACAGATTATGTCATACAAATCAAACTGTGATAACGGCTGTTCACAATGACTTTTCTAACCTTTCAACTTCTTTTATGTGTCAGTCGTGCCGGTAATCTTTCCTACCCTGATTTCAATTGTCTTAAAATTAGTATTCTCTCGCATGATAACTCTTAAGAAAATTCAAAGCTTATTTTAAAAGGCATTTTATCTCATTAAAAAGGTATTTAAGTCTCTATTATAAAGTCCTGGCAAGAAAACAAACAGTTGATACTACAACGCGGTACAGAAATCACTTTTCTCTTGAAAATGTCCTAAGGGAAACATACGAAGTTCCCCAAATGTTCCATATTCGCAGCACACCAAGTTCTGCCACAGTGATCGGAGAAATTCAGTTTCGGAACGATTTAGGCACTGTTGCTCATATAGAGACGTACGGAGTACGTCTGTCCAGAGAAAGCAGCAACTGTCCTAGAAGCAAGGTTCATCCTGTCTCAGCACAACACACTCAATTTTTATTTCTTTATTTTATTTTAAATCGCATGAACGCCTAAGGTAATAAGTAATCTTTATTATACTAAAAACAATAATTTCACGCACTTAATACAAACATAATTATTTCAATAACAAGGTCCAAGAAAATATGTATTTCCATAAAACATACACAAGACTAACAAGTTTGAGAACGATAGAAGAAAATAACACTAGAAAAGATATTCTCATCCTTATTCTTTACTGAGCCGTGTGTTACTAACACTAAAGCGTTAAAAAACATAATCTAACTCCAACGACGGAGTAATACTACACAATTTCCAAGGCGCAAATAAAATTACAAGTTAATTTCATTTACGACATTTTATAGTAGGATCGTTTCATTCTCGCAAGCTACATACGTAGTGTAGAGAAAGTTATGTAATGCTGCAGCAAAAACGGCCATCTTTCGTCAGAAAAATTCGCATTGTAGGTCACTGATACAAAAAAGAGGATAATTTTCGTTCATATACGAAGTTAATTACTTTTTCTAACATGTGTTGTCAGAATCCACGTTTTACGGATTCTTGATGCCGACGAGTTGATTTACGGCAAAACGCCTGTCCAGTCCAGTCCACTCCAGTCCACCCATCCAATCCAGTCCAGTCCAGTCCGCCCGTCCAATCCAGTCCAGTCCGCCCATCCAGTCCAATCCAGTCCGCCCGTCCAGTCCAATCCAGTCCACCCGTCTTGTCCAATCCAGTCCGCCCGTCCTGTCCAATCCAGTCCACCCGTCCAGTCCAATCCAGTCCAGTCCGCTCAAGAACAACGCTACTGTCTACGGCGTAAGCAGGATTTTCACTGAAATTTATATTCTCCAATCGATCTGTCTGACGTCGCGGCACCTTGAATCAACAATCTATTTTTAATTTTGGGAGTACTTTACATGAAGTCAAATTTTCAATAATTTCTCAATAATGTCTCCAAATGTTCTAATTAAACCCTGTCCTTGGTTAGCGTAAAGGTTGTTTTGAAATGGCGCAAGTCTCAGGTTGGTTGAAGTTTCGAAAATTGCAAAAATTCAAAATATTTTCGACGTCTTCCTACAACTACTGTACTGGAGATAGAGATTTTTCTTCTGCAATAAATCTATTGTTGAAAATTATATCTTGAGAATTTACATTTTTTTTTTCAAAATTTGAATAGTTTTTGAGTAGTTATATGCGAAATGATGGCAGTTTTAAAAGCATGATTTTCTCAAAAGCCCTTCTCATGTTATTAAAAAACAGGAAACGGAATACGACTGTCAAGGGGAATGAATTGGTGCTTAACAAAGTGGCTATGACGCTGAGAAGGAAATAGTCATGATGGCCGGGGGCGCCCTGTGTGCAAAGTCCGATTAACTGAGCGCAGGCGGTGCGCTCCTTGGACCTCGCCCAGCGCCAACACGCCACCTCAAGGCCTCCTCCGCCACCTTGGGAAACGCGCACAAGAACAAGTGCTTCAAACAGAAAGCGGAGACCCCAGCTCAACACGAACACGGTGACAATTCAATCATTTGCAATTGACGAGTACATGGCGGATTGCATTCTAGCATACGAACGAAACACCACGAAGTGGGACATCAATGACGCAAATATGAGCGTCCAAACAAACAGATTAGCTTAACAACTTTTAATCAAAGCGTGTTTATACAATGGTAATAATTTACTTTCTCGCGTTCTGCTTACGCACTATAGTGCGTTCTCTACAGAGAAATTATTGCATTGCTGCGGGAGAAAAGATACTGGGAACTTTCGCCAGAAGAACTCTCATTCCTGGGCCCTGGTAACCAAAAAGTGGATAAATCTTGTTCCTGTGTATATAATTACTTTACTGAAGTTGTGAAGTCAGAATCCATGTTTTCTGGGTACTTAATACCGTAACATCTGACTGCCTGTCTGTGGTCAACACTAACACCTAAACCGTCCAGACTATTTTCTCCAAAATTGATCTTCTCCAATCGATCTGAACGAAATCGAAACCCTGAGAAATTGAAACGAATATTTTGATTTTGGGGTACTTAACATAAAAGCTTCAAAAAAATTTTCAAAATTTCCTAAAAAAGGACTCCATATTTTTTTATTAAATCATTTCCTGAATATCATAAAAAGTTTTGTTTTTTTAAATAAAATCTATTGTTCACAGAGAGATCTTAAAATCAGGTAATGTACAATTTTTATATTTAATTGACTGGTTGATTAATGATTAGGGGCGTGTCAACTGCTAAGGTCATTAGCCTTGTAAGTGTAGTGCACGCTTTCTCCTCGGGAGCTGGCGACGATCCTTTCCTGCTAGATGGCGAGATCCAGCGCCGTGCCACCGTCGGTTAGTGGATTTTCCCTAACCAGATATCTCCCACCAGCTGGGCACCGCCCCAGCCGGGGCAAGTTCTGCGCTCCCGACTGGTGAACCGACTAAGCTGCGAATTTATAGACACGAAAAACTGTAGAAATAGGCAGGAAAATAGACATTTAAACATGTAAAATAGGCGCTTAAAAAGCGCTAATGTATTTTTCTTATCATTATTTATGTTCGTGAGTAGAAAATGTCTTAAGTAAACGTATTATAGTTACCTTCATGGAATGTTCGCTTTCATCATTGTTCTGACAAAAACCTCGCAGAAATCCTTTTAGATATTTTTAGATATTTAGATACTTATTTAGTCAAAAACAGTAAAAAAAAATCTGTATGAGACGTATGGGGGAGAAAATATTTTCTTCCTTCCATTGTTGGGCAATTCGAACAAAAAAGGCTGAATCGCAGTACCTTTTTGCATTTCATTAAATGTAAGCTGATACTCTAATGCTGCACAGTATGATATTTTTCTCACCTTTAATTTGACGATATGAAAATATTGTACGATTTGTTTTAATCACCATGCATAACAAAAATGTTGTAACTAGTGGTGTTACAACAACACGTACTCTCTTGCATTATATAAAAAATATATTTCAAAATTTGCAATTTTCAAAAATTCAGAGAGTACAACGAAAATGAGACATGCGCCATTCTTTTAAGTGTCCCTTGTTGCATCATTTGGAAAAATTGAAGCAAACGTGTAATGGTTTTTGAATTTTTTTTATAACTTGCATGAAATTTAAGCAGCAATCCTACAAAAAACACTCTTTTTTTAAAAAAAAAATACACACGGTATTTTTAAAGATCTGATTTTTTTAAACATATTTCAGTTAAGACCAAATCAATGTATTCAACATTGTACTGTTGCAATTTTCGAAAACACAGTGTACGCTAGAAATAGAATCTGCACCGATTGTTATAACATTCTTTGATTCATACGAGGGAAAATTTTTAAAAACCCTTTGGAGTCGTTTTGAGTTTAAAAATTCGAAGTAAAAAATAACCGTAAACGATTTCGCACGTGTTTCATAATACAAAATACCCTCGCTGTGGTGGCAGTAAAATGGAACCTACATTTATAGATAGTTGTTTGATATCTCTGTTAACTGTTGGAAAAAACTAAACAACACTCAAATTTTACATTTTTTAATTACTAATTTCATTTTAATAAACAAATACGAGAATAGACAACACTTAGGCATTTAAACAGAAAATATGCATTTATAAGTGAAATAGGCATTTATAGGCACTATAAAATTCGCATATAATGCCTCATGCCTCCTAATGCCTCAAAATGAATACGTAACCTAAAATATTCCGTTTTCCATTGAAGGAAAAAAAATAGACAAATAGGCAAAAATCCGTGGCTTAGTCCCGACATATTAAGTGGCAGTGTAGTGCATTTGAGTGAAAGTGTGTGTATGTAAGAGGTGGTGATAGGACAAGAAAGAGGAAGGAAAGATCGTGGGCGGTACGTGGTCCATTTGTTAGGGTACTACTCCTGATGTTGATCGGAAACAAACACGGAAAACTACCGATCAGAGCAGCCAACCGCTACAATTCTCCTCCAGACAGCAACTGAATTCGACCTAGCTGACAAGCTAATGTCGAAAAACCTGCCACCGTCGAGACTCGGACCCTAGGATCTCCAGATCAGAGGCACTACAGTGACATCAGTTGATGCCCTGAGCCACCTCTCCCGATGCTGGTCCCGGCTGGGGTGATGCCCCGCTGGTGGGAGACTCCCGGTCGGGAAAACCCCACTAGCCGACAGGAGATCGGTGCTGGATCCCACCATCTCGCGGGGGATGATCACCGCCACCTCCTACAACACTTACGGGACTAATGACCTTAGCCGTTGACGCGTCAGAAATCACTAATCAATCAATCAATCAATCAATTGGAGCTCCCGGATGATGAGCTCTCGATTAAGCGGTGTGAATCGCCCGATTGCTTCCGCGGACAGGTTTCCCTCACTACCTCTTCCTAGTTCATCACTTTCACTTTTGACTTCGTCAGCAGACAGAGAGAAGGCAGGAGGGACGCTCGAGTGCTTCCCGACCGGCGCGAAGCGGCGTTTCGCAGAGGAGGAAACAATTCAGTCGAGTTTCCATTGAAGAGTCACGCAGATGTTCTAGCACCTGTGGAGGGGAAAACCTTGAACGCAAACGAACGAGGCAGTATTTTCGAAACTGTGTATGTTATCTAACTCAACACAATTATTTTAATTCTGCATATTTTTAAAAAGATAATGTCCTCCTTGTCCCTCTGCCTTGGAGCAGCCCACGGAGCAGGAAAAAAATGAGGTAATACATTAAGAATATTCCATACAGTTGAATTCCAAAATAACAAGTTTTCCTCACTCTATCTGGAGAGGTTCGTGAAATGTTGGGAACAGCTGAGCGCGGTGAGCAGCCGGGATTAACTAGAGGTACTACAACAGCACGTAGTTTCTCACATGAGTAATGATTACATAATATTATAATTCCCCTACTTCCGACCATATTAATATATCTCAGTCATCACTTGCAAAGGTCATTACAAATTGAAGAATATTAGGTGCGAAAACTAATTCTTTTAAAGCTAATACATCATCACAAATTCGACTAATACACCACATAATAACCATGATTTCATTGTTTTTCATCTGTTAAAATTGATCGTCTGCATGTACTTGATGCATCGTGAACCCAAATTCATTATTGTAACATGAAATTCATTTATTAAATTATCGACAGCATCGCGATGGGGATATGTTGCACCAAAATCGTTGTTTGTTCAATAGTTAACACAATAACCAGTAAATTGTTCCTCTGTCCATGTATTGTGGCTACAAGCATGCACAGAGCTTTCACACGACAATCACAAAATACACCGTCAGAATGGACAATAAGCTGAGCCTTCATTTGTTTCTCAATGGTCTGGTTGCTACCAATATATATGCACTTTTTCATGGGACTACTCGTTGCGGAGCAACGAGATGGAACAATAAAAATCTATACAGTGGCGATGTTCCGCCATATCTAAAGCCAAATTATTTTCTGATGGCAACTGAGGAACGTGCGCATAACAGTCAAATCAACATGAATTGACTGTCAACTGAAGAGCCGTAATATTTAAAAAATGGAATTTAGTATTTTTTTTTTTTTTTGTGCGAACATTTCTCTTAACCCTTCTTGCATCTTCAGCGTATCTGGAGGATTCCACCCTTAAATTTTTGATTCTTTGTCTCGTCACATCGCAATCAGTCATTGCCTTTTATCCCTTCAGCCAGGGTCTCAGAGCCTTTAGTAACCGGCGTTCCCAGACGGTTATCCGTCCAGGAATCCGAGGGTCCCGATTTGATTAACTTCCATGACTTCATGGAGCACAGATAAGCAAGTCGGCTAACGACGCCGAATTTAAATACCAGGTTTAAGTTTGCTTGTTCCCAGTGAAAATTTAACTTTTGAGTTTTATAGTTCTGATTATTAATAATCATTATTAAACTTCAAATTGATTACTCCATGGAAAGACGCTTCACAGTTATTTGAGATCAAACCACAGTCTGGGAAATATCGAAAATAAATATCTTAACAAAGTTAACAGCTTTCATAATATTTTTAACGTAATATCCTGCTTAACTAGTGCCTTAATTAGTTATTAACATTAACAGAATGTCAATAACAAAATCTGGATTAAAATCAATTTAATTGAAATTTATCAAGAGTCAAATATATAATTAATTAACTTAAATATAAGCCTATTAGCTTTGCAAAATTAAAGTAAATTATCCCCTCTTCTTACACATGCATTACATCAACACCCAACAAGAGGAAGGCATTTTAACAACGCCCAAAACACGACAGAAACATGTACCTTTAAACAAGAAACAATACAAACCCTAGTTTCTTAGGGTTTAAAGGTAACATTCAATCAACCGAATATGATGTCATGTTTACCTGTGTTGGACGTTTTATCTCTTGCCTGTTGCGAGAACATCTATATGCGCCACTTATGAAAGCAAGCGACTAAAATGTTTTCCTAAACACCCGATGAAAGAAACGGGATGCAGCAGAGGGCTATGCCTTCCCAGGTATAACGCAAAGTGAAAGGGGATCACTGCGAAGCGCGGCTGAGGGGTGAGGGGGATGTCCGTTGTGAAGGAAGGCGCAGAGGCGGTGCGACCACAGCGCCACTCGGCGCCACCGGACGGGAGCCCTTAGACGCAGGTACAGAGAGAGGCTTATCGCCAAGGAAGGGGAAACCAGAGATATCTGTAGCATTGACCCTATCTCCAAGATAAAAGGGACGGGGAAGTCGGCTTGAAACGGACCCCGGATTTCTGTGCAAAAGAATTAAATTAATTAATCTATTTATTTATTTATTTATTTATTTATTTATTTATTTATTTATTTACGTATATATTTATTTATTTATTCATTTATTTTTTGCCAATTGTTACTTTGAAACGATCGCATATCTTTACGGATCTGCCCACTTAGAGCATTCCTAGAGAATTTTGCCATATTTTACTGTTAGTGCATGTTTCTGCATATTCAGCGTAATTTGTGGAAAAATAAGGGGAAAACGGTAATATTTTATTAAAACCGAACTTCTTGATATTGGGGGATTGTGATTTGTAGTTAACGTGGTACATGGCATAACTCACCAGTCCCCGTAAAGAAGAGAATATTCTTTTAGCCTCAAAACTGTTGCTTACCAAAGAAAGAGTTCTTTAATATAAGGTGGCAACACCGCATGCTCAGACACGCCCAAAGTATGAAAATACCTTAACACACAGACGAACCAATTTTTCATAAACAAATTTAGAGTTGTACATAGACCTACCAATCATGTTCTTTGCTCAATGTATATAATACGTTATTTATATAAAATAACCTCAATTGGTCGACGAACCAGTTTCTCAGAAACAAATTTAGAAGTGTATCTTGTAATAAACATTAATAATTTTACCTAAATATAAAATGATCTTTGTTCCGTAAATTTATACACTTTTTTCTTGAATCTCCTTCCCATTCTCAAATATTATGACGTTGACAAATAACAGCGTTCCAATGAATGATTAAGTAAAATTAAAAATTAATTTATTTTCAAAACATTTATCTACCGATTACTCCTCTGTTCATGTTGCAAAGAGGCAATACCGTCAATATAATTCAATTTTTTTCTACAATGTAGCATTACAGTTTAGTAATAAACAATTATTTTTTACATTCTTTTTGCCATTCTTTACAGTAATCAAAAATGTATTGACGTAATTAGTTGAATTGTTAATTAAACTAAAAATACGAAAAAACTTAAGGAAAAGAACATTACTTTTAAAGAAAGATGCCGATATTATGTAATTTTTATGATTATTTTCAAAGCCTCGTAATGTTCAAAGAGTTTTTGCTTCTCTCGTAATTATTGAAACTCGAGTTTTCCTCCTCCTTCTTCGAAACAAAAAAGAAATACTTTTTACTGTCTTGTACTTACTTCGTAAGAAGGTAAAGTTTTGTTTCCCTGCGCCGGAGAAGGCGAATTTTAGGCAGGAAAACTCTTTGCTGTGCCCTGGTAACGAAAAAGGAGAAACATATTCTTCCTGTATATTGAAAAATATTTTCCCAAACACAAAGTGTAGCCAGAATCCACGTTTTGTGGGTCCTTGATACCGAAAAATCGATTGACGACAAAACGTCCGTCCGTCCGGGTCTGTCTGTGGGTGATCAACGTTAGGACCTAAATCGTTCAGCCGATTTTCTCCAAAATTGATATTCCCCCATCGATCTGAACGAACTCGGGACTTTGGGAGTTTCAAACGGATATTTTAGGTTTTAAGGGTATTTTACATCAAGCTTCAAAAAAAATGTTCATACTTTTCTCAAATATAGCTCCTACTTTTTTGGTTAAACTTTGTCCTCGGATAGAGTAAAGAATGCTTAAGAGAATGGTGCAGGTCTCATGATGGTTGAAATCTCTGATTTTTTGATAATTGCAAAATGAATTTTTTTCGGTTTCTTCCTACAGTTACAATTTTGAAGGTAGAGCTTTTTCCTTAATGCAATCTGTTCTTTAAAGACAGATCTTGAAATAAGGTCATGTTCAATTTTTCAAAAATATGATGAGTGGTTCTCGTGTCATTTTGCGTGAAACAGAAAAAAGAGAGTAAATCGTATATATACACGAAAACTATCAGAAAACTGTATTTAATTCAATACAATACCCAAATTTTGTATATTAAAAACGAGGATTATTTCTCTAAAGTAGTGGTAGTGTTCCACGATCATACCGGTAAAACTAGAGACACTAAAACAGCATGTACTTTTTCCCAGTATTTTCGCGAAAAGTACGTGAATTTACGCAAATCACAAAAATTACGCGAATATCAACGATGCACGATGCGTATCAATTAAAGGACCCAATTTAAAATCGGTTTTAAATAATTTCTAAAAGATTCATTTTAAAATTTATAACAAAAGCTCGAAGAAGAAACGAACAAAGAAATATGAAATAATATACAAATTTTAACTTACATAACATCTAACTGCTTAGCATCACTGTTCATTTTACGTTCAGGAAGCACAGATTCAGGGAGAGGTTGATTATTTTTGTATCTAAATTACTAAAAAAAATACTAAAACTTTCGTAAAATTCAACATCACCGTATTTTAAGATCTGTATTTGATGAATATATTTCCTTAAGAAAAAAAATTGTATCTTCAGAATTGTAGTTGTAGGAAGACGCCAAAAATATTTTGAAGTTTTTCAATTTTCAAAGGATCGGGGTTTTTAACCAATATGAAACCTACACCATTCTCTTACCTTTAGACAATCCACCAACACAATTTCATCGAAAACGATGGAGCCGTTTTTGAGAAAAAATTGTTAAAACAAAAATTAAAAATTGCCTATATTTCACGGAAAATTATGCAAAAAATATACCAATTTTCGAAAAATTGTGTATGACCTTGTTTCAAAATCTCTCTAAGGAACAGATTTCATTAACGGAAAAATATCAATCTTTAATATTTTAGTTGTAGAAAGACACGTAAATTTTCTTTTTCAATTTTCGACAAATTAGAATTTCAACCAACATGAGACCTGCGCTGTTCTCTTCAACGTTCTTCAGACTATCCAAAAATAATTAATCAAAATCGATGACACTATTTTTTTTATTTTCGAAAATGTGTTGGAGGCTTCATCTAATGTACCCCACAAAAATTAAAATATCGGTTTCAAATTCAAGGGGCCGCAATATTCTCCAAATCGATCGAGGAAAATCAATTTTGGAGAAAATCGGCTGAACAGTTTAGACGCTAGCGTTTCCTGAAGAGGAAAAATACATACGTCATTAGACTTTCTATAATGGGATGTAACACATTCTCCTTTTAGATATTTTTATCAGTGTAAATTACTTTACTGCAAAAAGCGGGAAATACTGTCCTGGTATTTTATGCTTATTTCGAGCGACAATATTGTCCCTATAAAGCTCTAGACATCGAGAAGTTGATTTCTTCAATAAAAGAGAATTTGACACGGAGATAGGAAGAACTTGTGAAGAAAAAACATTCAGCGACGTAACTTCTGAGTCGCACAGATTAGCTCGACTAGCTCGTAGGAGGGGAAACTGGTTGGACGAGTGTCAGAAGCACTCCTCGCACGTGGCGACTCATCGGTAGAAGCATTGCATTAGAGCTTACATACCCATTATTCACAGTAGCTGGTTTGTTTTTATATACTTTTTGTTTAATATGAGAATATCTGGAATGCTTTGCTACGCCTCCAAAAATAACAAGATTGAATTTAATTCTTTTATTTTTGTTATTTGAAAATAATAAATAAATTAACAATTCTTTACGGAAACTGCCTCACATTTTATTCAAGTTTGTGATTTTGAGTTATAAAAATATCAATGAACCAGGAGGAATTAAATATTTCATTATAGTAATTAAATAGATTTCGATAAACAATACTTTGAACTCTTGCTTCTGGAGCATGAATACACTTTTTGGAAGCCGGCATTCGCTTCTAAACGTCATCTATCGTAATGCACCGTACGTTTTTGGAAAATCGATATGAAAGAATCATGTAACTAGTGGAACAACAAAATGTCACAGACTTTTTCTAATAGTTTTCTATTCTCTTGCGTCTGAGTTAGCTTTTCGGTTTTTCTCCATCCTCTTCCCAGCAGTAATCAATTGTCATTTAAAGGAAATTTTTTCAAATTTCCGCAATTTTTCGGACCCTAATAGTAGACTTTAAATGCACTTTTAATAATATTATAGAAGAGTAAAATCTGATCCAAAGAGCAAATTTTTAGATCCAAGTTCAAAAATAAATTCTCAGAAAAATTCGCCGTTTCCCGATCAGAAGAAAAAATGTTCACTCATACAAAAGTTTATCTTAAAATGTATGTGAATCAAACAGTTTCAACAACACTTCGGTATCTTCATTAATTGATTGATTGATTTTGTCGTGTTTCCTGGCGCGTCAACTGCTTTGGTCATTAGTCCCGTTAGTGTAGTGCATGTTTTTTTCGGAAGATGGCGGTGATCGTCCCCCCTTGGATGGCGAGATCCGGCGCCGACCTACCGTCGGTTAGTGGGGTTTCCCCCTAACCAGGACTCCCCCACCAGTGGGGCACCGCCCCAGCCGGGACAAGCTCTAAGCTCCCGACCGGTCTCCCGGAATGTGTGGTAGTGTAGTGCATGTTAGTATAAGAGTGTGTGTGTGTATAAGGGGAGAGGATAGGACAAGGAAGAGAAAGGACGGATCGTGCGCGGTCCGTGGCCCGTTTGGTAGAGTGCTGCTCCGGCATTCGCCTGGTGTTGATCAGAGAAACCACGGAAAACTACCGATCAGAGCAGCCGGCCGCTAGAACCCTCCTCCAGACAGCGACTGAATGTGACAGTAGCTGAAAAGCTAGTCGTGTCGAAAACTCTGCCGCCGTCGGGAGTGGGACCCTAGGACCTCCCGGTCAGAGGCGCTGCAGTGACATCAGTTGATGCAATGAGCAACTCTCCCGGTCGGTATCTTCATTTTCGTTCACAGGAGTGCATAACAACCAAAAAACAAACACTAACAAACTCAGTAAAAGCACTCGATCAGGACACACGCAATGTACTACGTCGTAATGGAGCGTTTCACCACACATGGTCGGGAGAAGCCCAAGATTCTACGGAAACAGCGCTGTCTGGAGCGCTTATCTTCGCGCAAAGGAGCGCGGCACGAAGCCGCGGCGGGATGAGTCACCGTCAGCTGCGGAGGCTTCCTTACGTCAGGCCCGTCACACCGCGCACGCACGACCTACTTGCAGCTTAGGGAGCCCGGCGCTCCTACGGGCACGGCAACTTCCCCGGACTCCGCACTCAGTTCCCCGTAAAATCCAGAAAGAGGTGTATATGCGCAAGCTGGAGCGCCGCGAGGCGGCGAAGAGTGGATTCATACGAAAGTCCATCTCGTGGCGCAGAGCAAAGTCGCTCGCCTTTCACCAAGAAGATCCGGGTTCCATTCACGTCGAATATCATGTGAAATTTGTTCCAACAAAACGAGTTTGGCTGCTTCACAAGGGCTAGTCGTACCCCTGTGAAGTGTCCTAAACCCTACCCCTATCCTTATTCCTTACCAATTCTGGCCGCTGAGTAGTGACGCAGGAGCGCGTAGCAGGAGGCGCATACGCGGAGATGCTACCGGGCGGTCCTCTTGCCAACAGACCGCGACGAGACGTGATGGACAGAAATATCTACAGAAACGGAGGATTACTCCAGATTTAATGTAGAAAGTAACGGAGGATTACTCCAATAGCGCTGAACACCCAAGAAGGGATTAGGAGACGCGTTGCGTCGTGAGTTGAGGCAACAAATGTAAAAAAAATTGCCTGATTTTTCTATTAAACAACCGAGAATTGTATTATGTTTATGTTCTTCGCTATCCATTACTATTTGATTTTTTGCCTAACAAATTCTCTCTTATATACGCATCTTTGCTAAGTGACCGGAATATGTTTGAATGGAGAATTTATTACATGTTTTCGTGTTGTGTTGTATTAAATCATTCAGTTATTAATTGCATTTATCAATGTGAAATAAATTAACAAATATCTGTAAGTTAACAATTATCATGTAAGGACGGACAGCGCTTTCAACAGACAAGTATATTTGTCTGTTAAACCTTCTAACCAGAACGTGGCAAGTTCATGCTTTTATATCACTCACAAGTAAAAAGGATTACCAAATCAAGATACTTTTGTTTCAATTTTTTAAATATTTTTCTCTCAATTGAGAATCTGAAATCTGACCGATGCATTATTTTATTTTAATGGGTCATTTCTTTGCCTTTAAGAGCAAATAGTACATAATATAGCTAAATTTGTGACAATTACTGCCAAACAACTCCTCCTAAAGACTGTCATGGCGCTGGTATCCAGTGACCTAACGCCATGCCCTACCGTTTGTCCAAACCCTTATTTTCAAATTTCGCGCCAATATCTCTGGACGCAGTGCCCGCGAGTTCTAGTAAGCTTGTTTACCTTGCCCGCGACCTTGACATGCCTGCCTAATGTGCTTCTCGTTGATTCATTTCTCAGTCGTTGTTTTAGTAATACATTAAAAATATCACTATATTTTTTCCTAATATTGAATTTTCTAAAAAAATTAAAATGCATCTACGGATACTAATAAAGGTGAATTCAAGGACGTGTAACCGACATAGGTACCACAATACGTAAGGTATGAATAGATTCGAAATTTTTAGACTTCTTAAGAATTGTTGCAGTATCCTTGCAAAGTTTGGTAAAGATCGATACAACAAAAAAGCGGAAAATAAATAATTTAAATATTATTTTGGCAGATGCATAACGGTCATTCGCGTGTCGCTAAGAGAAGATTGGTCCCAAATATATTCTGCCAGGCGCCAATAGCGGTACAGTAGAACTGGTTCCTGAAAGATTCGTTAGAGATCAGTAGCAGTGCGTAAGCTAATTTTTACCTAATAGCAATGCACTGAAAAATACGATGAAAGAAAATTATGGTATTTTATTAAAATTTGAAGCAATTACATTGTATGCTGTACTAAAATTACAGACTTACCACACGAGGCAGATACCTTGTGTTAAGTTCAACCCTTATTTTTCGAAACTAGTGTTCGATACAAATCTAAATTCAGGCATGACCAACTAATTTTAAAAATAAAAGTCGAAATAAGAAATGTACTTTAGAAGTGCAAGAACTTTCAAACAAAATGTGTTGATGTATCGCGTGTAAATAATGGTGTATCGCATAAAAATATAAATATAAATAAACGATTTCTCTTGAATTAATGCTTGGGTAGCATGAAAGAGTCAATCTAACTGTAATTCTCGCATTCGTTGACAGTAAGATTCGCAGGGCTTTTCTTCAAATCGATGAGGTATACATGGATTATCGACTAAATGGTCCCATTAATTTAAGAAAATAGCGTAGGTTCATAGGAGTGTGAATCATATTTGACACAAAATCCAGGTAATCAGACTGCCCATCTCCTCACAACCCGACGACATTCGGTAACCGATAATTATTGATATTTTTCTCAAAGTCATTCCCAAACAATTTTAACGACGGATCGGAAGAATTGAAAGAGGTATCCTTCAAATGTAGTTCTAGAAAACATACTTAACATGTTCTAGAAAAATTATAAAAACACTCAATTGAATTTCATACAAATTAGAAAAGCAACAATCAATACATGACAATGGAATTCTTTCATGCAATTTTGAGAACTACATAAGAGCAGATGACCTTTCTTAGATGTCTTCATTCCCCAAATCCATCCTTTTGTGTATATCTTCATATTATTACACTCTCGCGTATATACGAAATAATATACGTAGTGCAGAGTAAGTTATGAAATGCTGCGCGAAAAAACTGCGGATTTTCACCAGAAAAACACCCATTACCGGGCCGTGATAACGAAAAAGTGGATAAATCCAGTTGTTAAATTTCCAAAAAGATTAAAGAAAAAAAATCTTCCAACACGTGATGTAGCCAGAATCCCTGTTTCGTGAGTTCTTGTTGCCGAAAATCGAATAACGGCAAAACG
Source organism: Teleogryllus occipitalis (assembly GCA_011170035.1). Classification (NCBI taxonomy): domain Eukaryota; kingdom Metazoa; phylum Arthropoda; class Insecta; order Orthoptera; family Gryllidae; genus Teleogryllus; species Teleogryllus occipitalis. Next base: position 49,193 of record BLKR01010162.1, read on the forward strand.
TCCGTCCGTTTGTTCGTCCGTCTGTGAACACCCCTAACGCCTAAATAATACGTACGATTTTTTTTTTTTTCAAAATGGATATTGTCGTTGTGGCTCGGCTCGAAGTACTGATATTTTTAAAAAATAATATTCAAAATTCGGTTTTATTGAACATGAAGTCCCACGCACATTTTCAAAATTTTCTCAAAAATAACTTTTTCTTTAAATTTACAAAAATGTACTATTTTGACTTCTCTTTCACATCGTTAACATTTACATTAGCGGCGAATTGTTCACATTATTGCAAATGCGACTTCACGTGCTATAAAGGATTTTTTAATAAAATTTCTCGAAAACTCAAAAGTTTTCTGTGAAAATGAGCTCAAATTTCTGTATTTCTGCTGTATTCTTTCATATTTTAAAAAATTACACAAGAGTATTTTTTTAAACATTTCTCACGCCTTTAATATGCACATTTCCAGCGCTTTGTACACATTAGTTAATTTGTGAGTGGAAGCGCTTCAAATGAATAGCAATGAAGTGTTTCGAAAACTCCATAGTTTTCTATGAAAATGAGCTTCAAATTTCGCATTTACAAAAACGCTTAAACTCATTTTCGTAAAAACGGCTTCAAATGTTTCAACAAATATTTCCATTGAGACGAAGTTTTATTCTTCTATAATATTCTTAAAGTGATTTTTCGATTCTGGCACTAAGAAACCGAACAATTGAGCAAATGAGAAAAATTCGGTTTGGGCAGCGATAGATGCAGTTGGCAAGAGGGGGGGGGGGGCTTCAGGATGGAGCACGACCCAAAAGCTAACCCCGACCAAATAAATTAGGAAATTAAGTAGTACGAGAAAGTCTGTGCCATTCTGTAGCACCACTAGTTATTTACTACAGAAGAATATTGCCTGCATATTTAAAGAACTTTAACTAAGGAAGTGCACGTGTCAAAAAACAACTAATTTCACAATATTTCAAATTTTCGCTTTCACGCTCGTCATCATTATTGCTGCAGGAAGCGGAACCCTGAACAAAATTGGATTCTCCAAATCGATTTTCTCCCCTCAGACATGAAGGTGCAAAACACGTTCGGGACATTTCAACCCCCATCATACCTCCCAGCTCTGTAGAATTAATTTGATTCCTCGGATGAGTGCTAGATTTTTCTCCTTAAAATTCGTGGGAAGCAAAATTAGATCGACAAATATTTTAGGAACGCAATTTTGTATGAATTGATATTAGGTGTAGAGTGGTAAAGTAGACTTTTTTCGGTGAGTTTAGTGTGTGTGCGTCAAATTGATTTAGTCTTTAATTGCTTATTATTCTGTTGTTCATATAAGAATGGTTTTGATTGATTTCATAACCTTAAATTCTTGTTTTTTTTGTGGATGTTATTTAACAATAATTGGGCATGGATTGTGTTCTTCTGGTTGTTTTGTTTATCTAAAACTGTTTATGAACGAATAGGGAGTCATAGATTAATTATTAATAAGGGATTGATATTAATAAGGCGTTGTGTCCTACAGTATTTTAATCCCCAATTTACATTTATCATACACACATTTAAACAGACAGTTCTGTGTTGTCGGATGAATGAAATAAAAACCAACACTCGGTCGGAGGCACTCGATTCGCAGCACAAGCACAACAGACCGCGTCCTTCGCGCGGCGGTTGGTAGAGATGCGACAACGATGAATTTAACATCGACTTTTAGGTTGGTTGTTAGAGATTCCGGGCCAACTACTGAGGTCATTAGTCCCGTAAGTGTAGTTAATGTTTTTCTCGGGAAGTGGCGATCTCCGACCGCTAGATGGCGAGATCCAGCGTCGACCTTCCGTCGACTAACGGGGTTTTCCCTAACCACAAATCTTCCACCAGCGTGGCACCGCCCCAGCCGCGACAAGCTCCCGACACGTCTCCGGCATTCGACTGGGATTTATAGAAGAAACCACGGAAAACTACCGATCATAGCAGCCGGCCTCTAGAATTCTCCTCCAGACAGCGACTGAATTCGATCTAGCTGACGGGCTGACAAGAACCTAGCTGACGGCGACCTAGCCAACAAGAACTCGAACCTAGGACCTACCGGTCAGAGGCACTGCAGTGACATCAGCTGATGCACTGAGCCACCTCTCCCAGTCGACTTTTACTTTCTCGCCCTTTCTTCATAAGAAGAGAGAATTGTGCGCCGAAAAACAAATTTCCAAAATTTTCTCAAAAGCAGCTCCAACTTTTTGATTGAACTTTGTCGTCAGATAGCGTAAAAGACGCTTAAAAGAATGGTGAAGGTCACGTTTTCGTTAAAATCCTTGATTTTTCAAAAATTGCAAAAGTTGAATATTGAATTATTGAAGATAGCGATTGTTTAATTTCATATACGTACGTGTATACGCAGTAATTAATATTCGTTGTACGGAGATAGTTATGTAATGCTTCGGAAAATCGCTTTCGATGGAAAGAGTTGTTTTGGGGACCCCAGATATCGCCTCAAACCACAACCTCGCAAATTCACGCTCTAACCTCAATATCGCGCCACATTCTCAATTTCGCTTCAGATCAGTGTCGCCTGTCGCGCGCAGTTCGCGTGCTCGATCAGCTGGAAAGCTTCGCCGCCATTTGCTGCACTTTCATTGGTCGAGAGGCTTCGCGTTCCCGGGCTGAGATAAATGTTGACCATGCTTCCCGTTCCCGTCGTGTTGTAAGCGCCTGCCTGAGTTCTCCATCTTTTAAACTTTTTTTACGTTCCCGTTCGCGTTCCCGTTTGCGTTCCTGTTTCCGTTCCCGGGCTTTTGTGGAGCGGCCTTAAATGCTCTCTTAGAATTAATCAAAATGCCTTTTGTAGGTAATTCTATGAATTTTAAAAAATGCGTGCACTTCCCAAGGTGATTTCGAAGTATCCGATCTTCGACGTTTTCGAAGTATTCACGAAGAACTGAAAGGATGTGCGATTAAATTGTGCTTTAAAATATGGAGAAGGGGAAATAGATGAAATTTCGAGATGCAATTATCTTGTAGAACTATTCCCACTTAGGCGGTGAAGCGAAGTGATAACGCTTGGATATATCAGTTTTTAATTACTAAAGTAAAATAATTTCACAAGTATGAGCTCACGTCTTGGACAGGACACCTCTCACCTTTCCCTAGACGAGGGTCTACTTCTCTCGTACGTTCTCAAGATCAATAACGTTTCCTTTTAGTATAAAATCACGGCCTAAATCACAGAAATCTCCTGTTACGAACACTCATTCGTCTGAAATCATTACGTATATCGCTTATCAGTGTTTTGTAATAGTACTCTAAAATGGAACCGAGATCAATCTTGGTATTTCTGATACACACTGATATTGAGGAAGAGATAAACAAATACAGTCGAGTACTTGGTTTCCAGATTAGTGTTTGAGATGGATCAAATTCACAGGCACGCCTATCTATAGCCTGTCGGTAGCCCGAGTGCGACACAGAAGCCCCAGTCGCTCCGCCATTTGGGGCGAGAGGGATGCGACTCAAGCAGGAGGGAGGGGGGGGGGCTCTAGCGCAAGGTATCCGACATCAGCATGATCTTCATGAATGATCTTCAGACACCAGTTTGCGTCACAACATTTTTATTTATTTATTTAGTCAAAAACTGTATGTGACGTATGGGGGAGAAAATCATCTGCGCACGTATTCTTGAGTTTCAGAATACCTTCCCAACAAATTTATTATTAATAGTTAAAAGATGAAATAATAATAATAATAATAATAATAATAATAATAATAATAATAATAATAATAATAAATTTTAAAAAGCGAGAGATTAACATTTCAAAAACTAGATATTTTTGTTGCCGAATTGTAGAAGACTTATTTGTGATGGTAAACGAACGGATTTGATTTTTCTCTATAGCTAACAAATAGAAACTCACCGTAAGCTCTACCACCACTACAAGCAAAAGGAAAGCTCAACAAAACGTGCGCATAGTGAAGCTACATTTACGTCCAGAATCAAATCAAGGGACCATTTCAGCATTTGCTCAATGGATCAGGGAAACTGGACAAAAACCCGATCGAGATGGAGGTCATTGACCCGGGAATTAGCGGGAATTTCAAATGCAGCCAAATACGAAAATTATCACCTCGTTGCAAGATATTCAAATATTTGCGAAACAGTTCTTTTATATATTTCATCTTGTACACCTACATCGCGTTATTTTCGGTTAGTGACCATTGAAAATTGTCATTTCGTACCACTTTCAAAATGTTTCTCAACACTTCACGCTCTCCATGCAACATGGCGGCCAGCGTCTGGTCTCGCTTTTCAAACGAAGTGCGTGTGCTGCAGTCACGTGGTTTGTGACGCAAACTGGTGCTGCGCAGTACGAGTAAATATCGGTGCGTCAGGTGTAGCTCGTCCATCTCTTTCCACCATGGACTCATGCCGATGTTTTCAAAACATCAATGTTCCTATAAAAAATGTCGATGTTTTAAGCATAGATTATTGAAGTCTATGATTTTGAACATCAATGTTTTGTTCTCGATGCTTTTCCGTTTTCGATGTTTTGCTCGTGGATGAAAAATTCCCATAATTACAATTTTGTAAAAGTTATGAAATAATATTACTGTTAATATGTTCGAACTACACGATCGTGGTCTGCGCTACCTTCATCGAGCAGACTATCCCTCGCCTAAGATGATCCTGATACCCAAGAATTTTGTCGTCTTTTCTCGAATTTTGCACAAGGAAATGCATTTTGAACATTGTTTTAGGTTAAATTTTAATTATAAATTAATACAGACGGCCAATCAAATTAGTTATTTTTTGCGTATGAACTTAATGTTAGAGTTAACTAAACCGATATTAAAATATCGATGTTTAAAATCGATGGATTTTCTTCGATGTATTATTAACATCGATGTTTTAATTTTGAACATCGATGTTTGGCATCACCGATGTTTTGTTGTCGATGTGGCGTCACTACGGCACGGACGGACGGCATGGAAGGGATTTTTTAAAAGTTCAGTTTCCCGTAAGGATGCGCCCACTACGCCGTGACGGTTGGGACGGGATGATCGCACCGTCGCAAAAAGTCCGAAGGAAAGTTGTTTTGGACAGTCTGACGTCCCTATGACGTCATCGCCTGCCTGTATGCAAACTAGTGGTGCTACATCAGCACGTACTTTTTCGCGATATTTCTAATTTTCTAATTCAACGAAAATTAAATCTGCACCATTTTAAGCGTGCTCTCGTGACTTCACAGAATTGGGCTCGGTCGGTTGCTCGCAGGGGGAGGGAAAGGGCTCTTCCCGCTGGCGCCAGTGGCGGCGACCAAGGGAAGCTCCTCAACAAAAGATGGAAAGCGTGGACGCCTCGGGCAAAGGGCGTAGGCGGTGCAGGTACGCGGGAGCGGATGCCTGGCGGGGGAGGGGGAGCAGCTGGTCAGCGGCCCTTCTTTGCACATGGCCCGCAAAAGGGAACGACTCTTTGGACAGTTAACTGTAAGTAAGGCTTGAAGGCTTTCACGGCATTGAAGGCTTTCACGGCCGGAGTCAATATTCATGTTTTCTTCCGGGCTGATGGGCCGTGGTCCAATTGGCTTTGAACTGCCAAACGTTTCGCCCACGACTGCGGTGGGCATCTTCAGTGGCGAGGTCTCGGGCGAAGTGTCCGGGACGGCGCGGCTGACTGGCGACTGTAGTATTACATAGTTAACTGTAAGGTTAGGAAGTACTATTTTGTGTTGTAAGTGAACATTGATGATCAGGTTCTCTAAGTTGTATTACTTCATAACAATGATTCATTCAATATTAATTTTGATAAAAATGGTCTGTCGAAGTTTGGTAATTGAATTAACATGTTAAATCACACAATTCATCTGATAGCCGTACCTTAATTCATTTTTGACTTTATGTTTACAAAATGGGTTGCAACTCATCTCTCATTTATTTCACCCCTCATAGCTGAAAAATCAACTCCAAACTCGATTTGTACATCAACAAACCTTGATAATAATCACAAATACGCGTGTTCTCACAAGCGCCAACAGCACCACTTATCTTTTCGAGAACGAGCCGCAGCTGACACTTGGGTTTCGCGCGCCACCGTCACTGACCAGTCACAGAGCTCTCATAAGTGCCATACAGTCTATAGGACAAAGTAAAATCGTGCATCCGGGAAAGCTTATCGACGAATATCTGGATCTCCTGTCTCGGGTGATGGCGTTATAATGTTGTTTTTTTACTCCTCAGTTGTGGTGAGTATACGGTGGTTTATTCCAGGTTATTGGAATTATTATAGAAACCTTCTTACAGAAAAAAAAAGCTCATATAACCAACGGTTTTCGCTTTGGGGCGCTCTAGTAGTAAATATGTAGCAACACAACAATAGGTTAGCACTAAATGTTGCAAAAACTGCTGCCAGAGGGCTCCAACGGCTCGTGTGCGCGCACGAACGCAACAACAATGGGCCAGCACTATGTGCACAAAATTACCAAAATAATTGCAGATGTGCACGCAGGTGCTTCATCTGAATTTGTTTGGACTTCTAGACAGCTGAAGTGAGGGCAGACTAAAATATTCCCGACAATGCGAGAATGTGTGTGATATTGTAGCACGTCCAGTTATTTTAATCTTGATGTACGATATAGCTCTAATTATTGGTTTTGTAGACATTTATAGTCTCAAAACTGGTTTCAGTGGAATTCAAACGATAAAATATAGAGAAAGTTAATCATTTATTGAACTAAATAATATATAAACTATAATAAAAATATTAGGAAACAAAAAATAAACAAAATATTAGATTAAATAATTTCATTTGTTATTACTCCTGATGTAAAGTCAAATTATACATGGTAAAATGTTGTTGGTCTCAACAAAATTCCAAACTTGTGAAGAAGAACGGGCTACAACGAGCGTAAATAGAAAAGAGAATGTTGATAGCAATGCAGAGAACAAAATAAACAATGAATAATGAGCTTGAAAGCATGGATATTCCTAATTGAAATTTCCTTCTTAAGAGGTGTCGATGTATCAGAGGCGCGGGTATTCAATTTACGCGCCATCGTCCACATTTCCCCTCCCCTCCCCTGTCCCGCCCCACCACTCCCAACCACTTGTGCTGAGGTCGTTCCCGCGCGCACTTCAGAGCGCCATCTGCGGGGCCTGGCCTCCTCCACGCACTTCGCACGCAGAAAGCGAACTTCATTTTTTTCAAGTGTCCCGACGCGAAAATTCCCTTTGCGGGCACAATTTTCATTTTTAGTCAAGGCATCACTTAATGCATTCTTCACGAAGATATTATTTCTTTCATGCAAACCCAGAAATCAACAAACGAGCACTAGGTAGGTGGTAGGTGATTCTTAGTTGAACTGCGAACTCAACTAAAATATGAAAATCACCACAAAGCAGATTGTACTAAATTTCCTTTAAAACTAACGCTAGTATTTTCTAATAACATAAGTTTCCGGGGCACGTCTTTCATTACTAATCACGAGAAATGGTCATTCTATTGATATTTACGGGGCCAAGAAACTCATCAGCCAAATTTTCTGAATACTTCATCTAATATTCCAACTGGAGCAACACCGAAACACACACCTCAAGATAAATGAACCTCGTTCGATTTTTAACATTTGCTGATGTGATTATTACATCATCTTCTAAAGGCAAGAGAAATTAATATTCTTTGATTTGTCAGATCTATTGTGTACTTACAGAGAGTTAAGACACGGCAATTAAGCATTTATTGCAAACTAACTTGAAATTTACTACGTAGTTAATATGTTTTGATGTGCTGCTCCACACTATTTTTTCGCTATATATTGTTGTCGCCTGTACTTTTGCCATATTGTCTCGAACTGTACCAAAGTAAAAACAATTTGAAATCGTATAAAATACTTTCAATGATTTTTATTTCCCTTTTATTCACCGCGATTATTTCAATTTTACTTCCAAAAATGTTGATTTTATACTGAATGGGAGCCTTGAGATGAATGTTTTCAAATACGAATGTCCCAAAACATCAGACACCCTAGAAGAGCAAATTGAAAATACCTTTCTGGCAAAATATTTTCCCCGTTGGTTGAGTACTAGACTGTTCGTAAATAGAAACAAAACATTTTCGAAATAAATGAAATTTTTTAATATAATTTACATGTGAAAGTGATGTACGCACACAAACCCACGCAGACAATTACACTCAGTAAATGCTGCTCACGGAAACATATTGCATGCACGAACGCACGAATGTATGCCAACTAGCCTTCTTGCGAACAATGTCTTATTACAAAACGTTTCTCAGCACTTACCAAACAGTCATTAAAATGGATAAATCTGAAAGAGTGAATTCATGGGGAAACGCAATGGGAACAGTGAATGCATTCCAGCTGTACCCGCGCTCAGTGGTCGTGTGAGGTGGCCGCGAGTGGTGGCCCGGGCGAAAGGCAAGAGAGCAATGGACTGACCTCCCGGGCGACTTCCTGGTAGGCCGCGTCCTTCATGGCGTCGCGTTGGGGCGGCGCTGGGCGGCGCTGGGCGGCGGGCAGGCGGACGGGCGGGCGCTGCACGTGTGCGTGCTACGGTGGGCAGAGCACCAACTGCCGCGTGGCGGCATTGTTGATCGCGCGCCCAGCTGGCGCGCCCGGCCGCGTGGGGACGACCCCCCTCCCCTAAGCGCGGCGTCCGCCGCCCGCCCCCCTTTCCGCGCCGCGCGCCCCACCGCGCCGCCCCGCTATCTAGTGGCGACCTTGTGACTTTCCAGGCGCGCTTTTGAAACACACGTTTGAAGCGGCGTTTCCCAAGCCTTGGCAAGCCTTACAAAACTTGACTCATTGATTGAGTAGTATTAGGTTTTATAATTATCATTGCGTCATCATAGGTAATACCACGAATTCTTTGGAAATTGTTGATAAATCCCCCTCCGACTCGCGAAGGGGATTTATCCGAGAATTTTCAAAGCACGAGTGGTATTTAATAGGACTATTCCACGAATGAAATTATGTCCAAGAGTTCCAAACTGCGACTACTATTGAAAATAAATCAAAGCTATGTTAAAATGAAAGAGGTTATGTTATAGCGCATACGAGGTTTATTGGGCATCGACATAGCGATCGACGTATATCGTCTCCTTAGACAGATGAGTCACAGTTCACCCTTGGCCAGTAGGGAGAAGCGGTAACAAAAATCGGATAGAAAAAGCGATTAACTTTTTGAGATGCCCAGCTCAGATAGGGGCATTTTGTGTGTATAGTTAAACACCATTGGTTTTAACTTCACGAGTGGAATAGTGATTATTATATCACATTACTTGTAAACAGTTTAAAATTAAGTATTTATTCAGACAATTGAATATGAAATTACAGTTTCATTTAAGATAAATGATATGTTTACTGCTTTGAAAAAATAACATGATTGCACAATGTACGTGTATTGTAAAAAAGCGTGTGAAAAGTCTTATGGAAACTTATCTAGCGGGACCTTCGGCCTGGTGCCATTCATTATGTTTCTCCCGCATTGGGGACGGCACAACAGTTGTGCTGCCCGCTGGGAGCGGCACATCTGCTGGGAAGCACTGATAGGAGGTGGTGGTGGTGGTTGTTAATGATTGCGGGCACGCCAACTACTTGGGTAATTAGTCCCGTAAATGTAATTCATATTTTTTCATCGGGAGGTGACGGTGATTTTCCCCCGCTGGATGGCGAGATCCGGCGCCGACTTGTTGTCTAGAGGGGTTTCCTACAACCAGGTATCTCCCACCAGCAGGGCACCGTCCCAGCCGGGACAAGCTCTAAGCTCCCGAACGGTCTCCCGGCATGTATGGTATGTGTAGTGCATGTTAGTATGTGTGTGCAAGTAAGGGATGAGGAGAGGACAAAGAAGAGGAAGGAAAGATTGCACGCGGTCTGTGGCCCGGTTGTTAGGGTACTGCTCCTGCATTCGCCTGGTGTTGATAGGAGAAACCACGGAAAATACCGATAGGGACTGAATTCGACCTAATGTCGAAAATGTGTCGGGACTCAACCCTAGGACCTGCCGGTCAGAGGCACTGCAGTGACATCAATTGATGCACCCAACTACCTCTTTCGGTGACAACTTGAACGAACGCCTCATTTCGCAGAATTAATTTAGTGAACTTAGATGCACATAATTCTGTAGATGTTGGATATGAGTTGGGCTGTGTTTTATATCATTTACATATTTTCTGTTAACTAAAGCATGTTCTTTTAACACATATAATACCTTTTTAAGTCATTTAGAATATATTTATACTATCAATCAATATATTGCGTATTTCTGCATATTCCATCATAAAAGGATATTTGCACTTTTGTGCTTGACGTGCATATTTTCCTGCATATTCGCCCTTTTACCGCCGAAAATTCTCAGTAAATTACCTTTATCACTCACTGACATTTTACCACCGCACACATTGAAACAAAGTTACTCCTGAGAACTATATTTTTACGTTTTCAATGTTTTGTTTTTGAATAAGAAATCCCCGTGATAAGATTCTTGAAAAAATTAAAATATAAATAACTGGTAGTGCCACTGACAATTTTATTTTCAAACCAAACGAACGCTGATGTATTATTTTCACCGAGCGTCCATATTATTTTCAATTTTGTTTTCAGTAAAACGTGAATTATAAGTTAATAATCACGGCCATTGACAAATTAAATTTTGTAGTGCCCGAATTTAATGTTATAGGTTACTCAACCACTTTTTTTAAAATATCGAAGTTTAAAAATAACAATGATTTTTCTTCGATGCATTATTACATCGGTGATTTAATGTTCGACATGGATGTTTATTAATTGATTGATTGATTTGTGTTTCCGGGCGAGTGGACAGCTAAGGTCATTAGTTCCGTAAGTGTAGTGCATGCATTATCGGGGGGGGTATCTTTCCCCGCTGGCTGGCGAGATCCGGCCTTCCGTCGTCCTACCGTCGGCAAGCGGGGTTTCCCCCTAACCAGGACTCTGCCACGAGTGGGGCATCGCCCCAGCCGGGACAAGCTCTAAACTCCCGACCGGTCTCCCGGCATGTGTGGTAGTGTAGTGCAAGTTAGCGTAAGAGTGTGTAAGGGGAGAGGATAGGACAAGGAAGAGGAAGGAAAGATCGCGCGCGGTCCGTGGCCCATTTGTTAGGGTACTGCTCCGGCATTCGCCTGGTGTTGATCGGAGAAACCACGGAAAACTACCGATCAGAGCAGCCGGTCTCTAGAATTCTCCTTCAGACAGCGCCTGAATTCGAATTAGTATAGGAAATTCTGGCACAATCGGGACTCGAGCCCCAGATCCTCCCAATCAGAGGCTCAACAGCAACGTCAATTGATGCCCTGAGTCTCCTATGCTGGTCACTTCTTAGATTAACTTTGAGGCATGTACAGCACACACATTTTTTCACGTATTCACCACCAGAATTGATCCATTAGTTGTACCGTATAATGAACATTTGTGTATTTTTTACTTTTTCGTATACGTACGTATATACGGAGTAATAATATACGGTAGTACAGATAAAGTTATGTAATGCTGCGGAAAATCGATTTCGAGATTTGAATAGAAATATTAATACGTTGTATAGGTTGTCTTTTATATAGCATTTATAGACAAAAACAGCTTCAATTTATTATAGACAACGTATCACATTTTGTTTTATTAATAGACTTCAATGCTATTAATAAAACAAAATGTGATACGTTTTCTATAATAAATTGAAGCTGTTTTTGTCTATAAATTGAATAGAAATGCTAGTTTTCGGGTCCCCTAATACCAAAGAAGTATTTTTTTTCAAAACGTCCGTCCGTCTCCGAACACTACTAACGCCTAAACCTTGCGTACGATCTTTTCCAAATTGAAGAAACTTCTATCCATCTAGCTAGAGTCGAAGTTTTGAAATTTTGAAAAACATTCCTTAAAGTTTGGGGGTACTTTACATAATGCCCCCCGGTCGTTTTCAAAATTTTCTCAAGAACGGCTTCAATTTTTTTCTTTAAATTTCTTGTAAGAATAAAGCAAACTACACTTATAACGGTGCCCTAGACGCCGAATTTTTTTCGGCGTCTTCCTACAACTACAAAATGGAAGATAGAGTTATTTCCTTCAAGTAACATTTGCTCTCCATATTTAGTTTTTTCATGAAGGTCATGTTCAATTTTTTGAAAATTTTTGTAGTTTTCGCGCAATATTGCGTGCAATATGAGCAATTTTAAAAAAGAACAAAAACTAAATTTTTTAGGAAACGGACCCATTTTTTTCTTGAAACTTTTGCTAAATGCACTCTATACGATGACATAAACGCATATTGCTCTGTTCTTTTGTTTTTTCAAAAATTACAAAAATGTAATTTTTTTACTAGTCTCTCGGGTTGTTAATATTTACATTACCGGCAATTTTTCCATATTATTGTATTTATGAGTTTATGTGCTTTAAATAATGTAATATAAAGTTTCTCGAAAAGTCAAATTTTTTTTGGGAAGATAAGCTACAATTTCCGCATTTTCAGAAAAGTTAACACGTAATTTTCTCGAAAAACGGCTCTAATCTTTTATTTAAACTATTTCAATGGATATTGCTAATTGCAGTGTTTAATATGACGTAAAGTTCATTTTGATGAATTCTTTTGTTTTTTAAAAATGAACACAAATGCAATATTTTTGAAATATCCCTCACGCTGTTAATGTGCACATTTCCAGCAATTTGTATACACTATTGTATTTGTGAGTGAAGGTGCATCAAATTACTTCAAATGAAATTTTTCGTAAACTCATTAGATTCCTGAGAAAAAGCTTGAAATTTCGCATTTACAGTAACACTTAAACGCCATTTTCTTGAAAGCAGCTCCAAATTTTTCATCGAAAATTGCCATTTATGCGGAGATTTTACTCTTCTTTAATATTCTTAAAGTAATATTTCCCTCAGTGCCCTTAAGTTAGTCCACTCCAAAAAAAATTAGAAAACTTTACTATGAGAAAGTCTGTGCCATTCTGTTGCACCACTAGTTTCTTTACACCATACCGTTCAAAAAAGTAACCTTTTACATGTTGATTCTTTCTTAGAATTCATCAAAACAATGAATCCTCAGCATCTGCTTCAAAAATACTGTAATTTTGCTCGTTAATTTGCTGTTTTTCGTGTCTTTAGAAACAATTAAATTAATACAGACATCAATTAATTGACACAATTGAATTAATAGAGACTCACAAAAATGGATTTTTTTTACATTCTGGCAGTACAAGTTTCGACTTAATATATATTATTAACATCTTCGCGATTTATACGTGTGTTTATTACATTTCATGTATGTCTATTGTTTCCACTAAATGTTAAAGTATAAAGTTTCTTTATTTTTTTAAATTCTCGCGTTAAAATTAAGAACAATTTCCGGAAGAGCCGTAATAATCCATCAATAGATGCTTTTACTCTCTAAAGTGTTAACCAGAAAGTTAGGTTCTTATCGTGCCGCCATTTTAGTTATATGATATATAATTCATCTTGTGCTTTCTAGAGTGACATGTTATTTGCTTCATGTTATCCATGCGTGGAAAATCCCTGCACCTCTTTCAGCGTTTCGATCGGACTATTAAAAAAGTAACTAGTACCACTTCGTGATATTTGTGAACTCTGTATGTTATCTGCCTCTACTAGTTTTAATAGTTAAAATATCACAGCTATTTTAAAGGTGTTGTATTGTGAAATATATAGTCACAAATCATTGTCACAATTTGTTTGAATGTTATATAATTTGTATTCAGAATTTGGGAAAACTGAGAAATATAAGATGATAGAATTCAAGCACTTTGAAATAAGCAACTTGGAGTTGTATGTGGATGATTGTGAGAAAACTATGAAAAGTATTCAATACAATACAGTACAGACATCCGCAGCTAAGATTACCTAATTACAATTATGCAATGTAGTATTGACACTCATTTATCGCAGCAGAGAGCGTTTTCGACCGCATTAAGTAGATATTCAGTGTAAACATTATATGACTGGGGTTCAAGTTTAGAGAACAGTCACCAGATGAGCAGCCAATTGTTCTACCAATCTCCCAGCCGCTTCACACTTCCACTGACCTTGAATGCACTGGAAAGGGGCCGAAAAAGCATTTTATTTTAATGTAATGTGTATGATGATGCTATATTGAAACAATCTGTTTAATTTAATTTTTAAATTTAATATTTCCTCTGCCCTTCTAATATTATTAAATATTAATTCAACGTAACCCGTTCCAAATTTATATAAGAATATGGGCGCTAGGAAAAGATTACGTTAATTCTATTATTAAAAGTAATCTTCAACTGCTATTTCCAATAAATTAATATCCGGCTAACTGAGTCGATGGGTCTTATAAGAAATAATCGCTATTGCCTACTAATAGCCGATTATTCGATCTGCCATCTGTACAGAGTGGCCGAGGAATCTGAAAAGCAAATATACATTTCTCGCTACTCATTTGCTGGAATTGGCTAAATGAAAATCATCTTTTCTATTCACAGAAACAAGTTTATTCAATGTCTATGAAATTTTAACAATACGAAACGTACTTCCGGTCATGACCGGTTTCAAACCTTACACTGCAGCACCCGTCTTCGCGCGCTCTTGGCCGATGTCGCCGCAAAGAACCATTTTCATTTCTTTCCGGTGTCGATGGCTCCAGGTCCAAATACCATCTTCTTTTCCTCCATTCTGGCACAAGTGTACTCAAGTCACTGATCCTCACCGCTTCATAAGTTGATAAGTCCTGATTAATTTGCCTTTAAAAAGTTCCCAGTTCTTTTTACGCGTATGCTTAAAATATTAAAGTTCAGCAAACTATTATCTGCTGCAAATACTCCCAGTCCTGTTGCCGACAAATTCACCTAAGTTCACAGTTTAAATTCTAGCTGCTGCACTCGAAATATTTCCAAGTTCCAATTTCTGCACATTACATCAATATTCAAAGTCCAACAACCATACGCTCCAAAGTAGACGTTCACAATTCCCAAACTCCCAGCATCAATTATCTACACACGATCCGCACAGCACCACGGCATAAGTCGGAATGTATCCATATTCCCCTTTTTCAGCCCTTCAAAACTCGGTCTATATTTTCTACTGTTTCTTGTCAGAAAAAATTCGACCCACTTCCGTCGAAATACATTGTTATTCCATGCCTAGCCAATCCCTAAATTACTTACAAATTCAACTAGCCGCGCCCCAGACTGTCATTGCTTTCTCGGCCAATACCCAAACAGTTTACTTTATCAACTAGCCGCGCCCCGTGGTTCAAAGCAATGAAGTTTGTTGACCTTTACGACAACTCGTCTACCGTTGCTAGGCCGCCATATTTACATATGGCTATCCTTACCATTCTCCCTGTTTACAATAAATGTCACGCAATACAATGTCCCACATATTGGTATGTCACAATATAAACTATGAAAACAGGATCATGCCAGCGTCGTTAGCCGAGTTCGTTTACTACGCTCCGTGGTCACGAAGGTTAAGCGAATTCGAGACTCGCGGGTTCCTGGTTGGGTGACCACCTATAGAAATCCGATGATTTAACGGCATCGATCGCCTAGCCCAATTGATAAAAAGCACTGACCGACTGCGACATGGCGAGCATTGACTAAGATATAGTAATTACTTTCCGTTAGTAACGGAGGATTGATTATTCCAGGGAAAGCGCTCAACACCTAACAAGGTTTTAACAAAATTTTTAAAAAAATCCTAAACCACTTCCTTCTAAAATTAATTACTAGCAAGCTAGAATATCTTAAATAAGGATCATTGCTAGGAAATGTATTTAAAATATATTCTCTCGTTCTCAAAATTTTGCTCTCGAGGCAGGCAGACGAATACTCATCCATGCCATAAGGGTTCGGTACATTACAGTCGCTTGCGTGTTTTGCAAGAGCATTCAATCTGCCGCGCATTCAACGAGTCTTATGCAGCAATCAACTGCCCTTATTTTACGAATCTGTGCGTGTTGTGTGCGTTGCTATGTTGAACCTGTCGACTGTAATAATACGAAGTGTATCGCTGTGCTCCCCTCGGGTCGTCCCTCGAGGAGCAATGACCTTGGAGGGGGGCACGCGACGGACACGAATGGGAGGAAGGGCTACATTGGGGTCGTGACTTTTTAAAGTAATCGACGTACATCAATCTCAAGCCTCTATGCACACAGTTCGATTTGCGCATGCGCGGATACCCACAAGTTATGACGAGCGGTCGATGGATTAATGTGAATACTACGCAGTACAAAAAGTTCCTAATCAGTAGATTGCCAAGATCTTTCCAGTAGCTCGCGGTAGCAAAATTATGAACTGAAACTGAACGTGAATTCAATTAAAAATAATAGACAGGCATTGGGTGCAAATAAATATTCGTTATTTAGAAGTGTCCGCTATTCACGCAAAGTTTACGTTGTGACAAAATAAAATACTACTAAGCATATCACAGAACTTCACGAACACAATGTTCCATTTGCCAGCTTTCAGTGAACAAAATACAAATGGTGAATTTATCTTTTGTAATCAACCATAAAGAATGTCGACTGCCTGCTCTTTTAAAAATAAATGAGCTCAATGTTTACATGTAGCAATGCACTTTCCATGTAAGATGGAAAAATGACGTCTGAAGGTAGATCGCAAATCTATTTTTATTTTCACGTATGCGTAGGTATATATACATTAATATATGTATAGATTAATATATGTCTTATAGACAAAGTTCTGTAATGCCGTGGCAAAAAAATGTGGAATTCAGGCCGACGCTTAAAAATGTAATTGGCTCAACCCAATGTTTACAACACAATTTTTGCAATTTTCGAAAATACGGTGAGTTCGCTGCAAATGGAACTAGCGCCATCTTTTTTATCGTCCGTTGTTACATACGAGGAGAACGTTTAAATGAAAAAAATCGGTGTGGTTTTGAGAAAATATTTGTTTTAGAAATTTCATAAATATCAGACACAAATTACGCAAAATCTCGATTTTTACACATACGAACTGACGAGCGGATAAACAGACAGATAAACGTTTGAGGTCAACGTTTCGGGGTTCTCGTCACCGAGAAATTGCTTTACGGCAAAAAAGGACCCCAAAACGTGGATTATTACTGCATAACGTTTTGAAGTAATTTGCTATACATAGGAACAAGAATTGTCCTCTTTTTCGGTAAAGGGGATCTACAATACGAATTTAATCTGTAGAAAAATCTTCGAATTTTGCTGCATCGTTACATAACTTTCTCTGCACTACGCATGTAGTATGCGAGAAAGTGTAATCAACGAATAAACGGCGATTAGTGGAGACGTCAACTTAATCGAGGTAGCCATTTGAAAAGGCTTTACTGAATTTCTTTCGGTTGTGTACATTTTGAGGACATTAATAGACAAGATGTTACATTAGGGTTATGGAGGCAGGTTACACTTCATGGCATGGATTTAAGGCGTCTAGTACTCGTGGCGTATCGAGAAGACCTGCACTCAAGATAGCAATGAACGACAAGAATGTAATATAATTCTCTTCTGAAACGTTTTTTACTTTTTATACTCCATATTAAGGAGTATTTTATGTATGATACGAGATGAGTGCCCTAGCAAAATAAATATCTTAACTAAGTTTGTATAACTTTATTTAACCGTCGTAGGTCATATAAATGTCAATAAAACGAATATCTAGAAATTTCAGCCTTTCAAAAACATAAAGAGGTTCTAAAGCAAAATGACTTGCAACAATATCGTGGTTGTAATACAGGTGACACACGGAAGACGGACGGTTTTTCATGAAATAATACTTAGCCAATTTTAAAATTCATGCATGTTTACTCACACAAAATCAAAGCTCATTTTTGCCATTTTATTTAACACACGTTTAGTAACTTTTTTATCTAACGTTTTGGCAATGTTCCTCAGCCTCCCATATCTCCCGACTTATCAATGTGCTACTTTTTCTGTGGTGATACCTCAAAAGCTGTGTCTATAACCACAAACCACGAAATTTGAACGAGTTGGAGAATGCAATCATTCAAGAAGTTGCAGCCATTCCTGCAGAGATGCTAGT